>MJUU01052064.1:5596-21218 GCA_002080025.1 Modiolus philippinarum | reverse complement strand
GATCCGTGAAAAAACATGGCCGCCAGCGCAGAACAAAGTTTAACATGGGACCTTATGGGAAAAGCATATATTTGCTAATTCCACTGAAGCTAATGAAGCAAATTGAACCAAACTTTACAGGAATGATGTATGGAAGGTCCTTTTCTAAGTTTGCCGAAATTTTTTTGATCCGTGAAAAAACATGGCTGCCAGCGCAGAACATAGTTTAACATGTGACCCTATGGGAAAGGCAAATATTTGCTATCTCCTCTGAAGCTACTGAAGTAAATTGAACCAAACTTTGCAGGATTGATGTATGGAAGGTCTTTTATGGAAATTGCCGAAATTTTTCCGATTCCGTTAAAAACATGGCTGCCAGTGCAGAACATAGTCTAACATGGGACCCTAAGGGAATAGCATCTATTTGCTATCTCCTGACGCTACTGAAACAAATTCAACCAATCTTTACAGTAAGGATGTATGGAAGGTACTTGGATCTGACAAAAAAGATGGCCTCCAGTGCAGAACATAGTTTAACATTAGAGCCAGGAATGAGATAACCATCCTTATAATCATCATCTCTGAAATGTATAGAAGGTCCTTTGCAAAAATTATTCATTTCAATGGATCAGACAAAAACATGGGTGCTAATGAAGAGCATAGCTAAATATTTGACCCCATTAGTGAGGAAACATCTTTTTTAGTCATGTATGGCGTAGAAGCATTTTGCCAGGTGAGCGATACAGGCTCAGTCTCTCAGCCTCTAGTTTCCATATGTTAAAGAAAATGCAGGAAGAGGTGGGGTGGGGGTATCCGTGGCCCACTAGGCCGTAGTAGCTCTAGTTTGAAATTGGTATGAAGCTTGGAAAAGATGAGTTGTTCAAGTGATTTTCAAGTTTGTCAGGGGTCCACTTCCTGTTTGCCAATACTTTGATTTTTAATTACTAACCAAATTTCCGTCAAAGATTCCTAGACTTGTACTGGAGGGAATGATTTGAAATGGAAATGATCAGTTGTATTGTGAAAGCATTTTCCTGTTTGCTGATACTTTGATTGTTTATTTTTAAAGCAAATTTTCGTCTTGGCATGTATATTTGGGAATTATTTGATATTTAGTCTGAAGAGTTGTATTGTGTGAGTGACTTTCAGGTTTGTCACTTACCTACTTACTGTTTGGTAATACTACAATTTTTAACTATTAACCAGATTTTCTCCAATAATTTCTTTGATATTAAGTCTAAAGCTAACAAATGATATGATTTGGTAAAACTTCAAGAAATTACTGTGTCCAGCAAATTAATGTATCAACACATTAGTGTGTCAAACAGAGTTTGATTCAACACTTTTCTCAATTTTACCTTTGCCCAGATTTTAGTTTTAAAATTGTGGTGCCCTTCTGACAACGCCAGTTTCGACATGTTCAAGTTTCAGCAAGATTTTATGTCTTCACCTATTTGACGTCACTGATATAGACTTTACCCCGAGTTGACTCACTGACGGTGTTAGGAGTGCCCTTCTGAAGAACTAGATGTAACTCTCAGTTTGGAATTCACACTGTTGAGTTTTAAATGTTTTGCTTTAATTTGTTAAACCACCTTTAGACTGTCTGTCATCTGTTATTATACCCCCCGCAAACAAAGTTTGGGGGGGTATATAGGAATCACCCTGTCTGTCTGTCTGTCCCTCCGTCTGTCCGTCTGTCTGTCCACACTTCTCGTAAGCGCAACTCCTCTTAAACCACTTGAAGGATTTTGATGAAACTTTACACAAAGGAAGGACACTATATGGAGATGTGCATGAAGGAATATAATTATTGTCCGAAACCAGGAAGGGGAGATAATTCAACTTTGACTTTTCGTTAATTCCCTATATATGGGTTACCTTGTAAGCGCAACTCCTCTTAAACCACTTGAAGGATTTTGATGAAACTTTACACAAAGGAAGGACACTATATGGAGATGTGCATGAAGGAATATAATTATTGTCCGAAACCAGGAAGGGGAGATAATTCAACTTTGACTTTTCGTTGATTCCCTATATATGGGTTTCCTCGTAAGCGCAACTCCTCTTAAACCACTTGAAGGAATTTAATGAAACTGTACACAAAGTAAGAACACTATATGGAGATGTGCATGAAGGAATATAATTATTGTCCGAAACCAGGAAGGGGAGATAATTCAACTTTGACTTTTCGTTAATTCCCTATATATGGGTTACCTTGTAAGCGCAACTCCTNTGATTCAACACTTCTCAATTTTACCTTTGCCCAGATTTTAGTTTTAAAATTGTGGTGCCCTTCTGACAACGCCAGTTTCGACATGTTCAAGTTTCAGCAAGATTTTATGTCTTCACCTATTTGACATCACTGATATTGACTTTACCCCGAGTTGACTCACTGACGGTGTTAGGAGTGCCCTTCTGAAGCACTAGATGTAACTCTCAGTTTGGAATTCACACTGTTGAGTTTTAAATGTTTTGCTTTAATTTGTTAAACCACCTTTAATCTGTCTGTCATCTGTTATTTGATACTTTTTTTTCATTTTTATCAACTCCTCTGAAGCTACTGAAGCAAATTCAACTCAACTTTACAGGAATTATGTATGGATGTCCGGTCCTTTTAGTCTGCCTCAAAAACTTTTTCAGCTACTAGTCTGAAAACCATTTTTCAAAGCTTTTCCCTTTACAAATTTACTGAAATTATATCGCCAGCCCAAATCAATTTTAACTAGTCTTGGGCATTGAACTAATGGCTTACGGAGCCTGTAGACCTTTACAATAAGTGCTTATTTCGTTCCAATTTGATAAAAAAAAAAACATATGGCTGCTAGCATGGAATATCTAGTCTTAATACTGGACCCTATGGGTAAATTATCATTTTCATTGTCTGAAGCATTAACTAAACTATATTGGAATTATGTATGGAAGCCTTGGAAGGTCATTTACATACAAAAATTTCTCATTTTAGTTAGCTCTTACAAAATAAATGGCCACCAGCCTGAAAACAAATTAACTCTTGCCATGCTGATTTGTTTAAGGAAAAATCAGCAGCTTTCAGATCATTTGAAAAATTCTGCAAATTACAGTATATGCAAATGTAGCAACTGATGTTGAAGATGCATATTGATTACTAAAGAACTGCTGTCAGTGGTTTCAGGAGATGTAGATGGGCACACTGGGATGGGCCTTTAAATATTGGTTTGTCTTTTTGGGCCACAAAGATTTTGTTTTTCTTAGGTCTCAAAATTGACATATTTTAATGATTTTCAATTTTAAAACAGAATTTGAGGTGATTGATGTTCCTGAGGGACTAACATTTTCATCCAAAAATAGATATGACATCTTAAGTACCATTATAAACTGTGTGCAACTTTTTTCACTTTCAAATTCTAAGTCTGCAATTTCATTTCTGCAACAACCAG
This sequence comes from Modiolus philippinarum, assembly GCA_002080025.1. NCBI lineage: Eukaryota > Metazoa > Mollusca > Bivalvia > Mytilida > Modiolidae > Modiolus > Modiolus philippinarum. Next base: position 17,820 of record MJUU01052064.1, on the reverse strand, counting down.
GACTAGCAATATCATCAGGTTTTGATATGTGATATTGTAGGAAATAGTAATTTTTAAGTCACAAGCACAAAAAAAAACATGTCCCAGTACTCACTCTGGTTTTGAAAGCTGTAATGGGTGTTCAAATGAAATATATTGGCAGGCTGCAATATTACTGCCCTCGCATGGCAAGCAAATTGGCAATACCGGTAATCATTTTCATCATCTGCTTTTAAAATATTGAAGCAAATTCAACTAAACAGTATTGCAGTGATGTACATGTATTGAAGGTCCTTTTCAAAGATAGCTCATATTGGTAAAATGTAACAAAAACCCGGCTGCCAGCACAGAATAAAGTTAATCATTGGACTCTATGGGATTATCATATTTTGATCATCTCCTCTGAAACCACTTCAGCAAATTCAATTATCTTTTCTCTTAGGCATGTATACTCTTTATGTTGATAAAGATGTATGTTGGATATATTCTTTCTCTTGGCATGACAAAACAAAACACTTTGTACGGTTTACCTTAATAGATGGCACCAAGCAGGGAACAGCATTGAACCCTGTGATAAAAGACATTACCAGGACTACTTGGCCTATTTAAACAAACTTGGCCACAAAATGATTAAAGAAAATGAGAAAAGTTTTCTTAAATATTATAATGGTTAGTAGACAAAATATGGCAGTGTGGAGCTGAAATTGAAGGAGATTGTCCCTTTAATAACCTGCTGTTTTGAAAGAACATCACAGTAATGTGCTGCCTCCAATTTTCCTCCCAAAACAAGTTGGTCGGCTGTTTGAATTTTTCAAGGTATCCAGTTAGGCAATTTACCTGTAAAGTTCAGAAATTACTCCTAACAGTTGCAAAAGGTTCATGAGAAAATTTAGAGGTTATCTAAGGTAATATATTGATATAACTGTGTACTTGAACCAAGGTTTGTCCGTATTTGATTTTCCTTGACACTTGTTTTTTTACCTTTTATATAAGTAATGTCCACAGTTTGCTTCATAAATTATGACTTGAAAGAAAAAGATTTGAATGATTTAATAGCTTACACAGGTGGAGATTGTCTGATTTCATTGTATTGACTGTCTGATAATGTATGTTTATATTGCCTACCCTGTATTGACTAAGTATATTACTCACTTGGCATCTGTCATAGTCCATGTTGATCAGTTTTCAAACATTGGGAAGGGAAGGGGTCACTTTAAGTAGAATTCACTGGCATTTTTGAAAGACTCCATTACCATTCATATATAGTGCCCTGAACAAAATACCTCCCCATTCATATAGTAAATTTACAACCCTTTGATATACATCATATAAAAAAATTAATACCCATTTATATAGTTGACAACTGCAAAAACTACCAATTCCAGCAGCACATTTACTATATCTCTATATATGGAAGTGACGCCCCTCATTTCTGAAAAGAAAATGTGTACCCTCGGTTGGAATTACCTCACATTTTAGGACATGACTGATTATTAAAATCCCCTGACTTTAGTATGAACTGGTTATATTCCCTGACTTAAGCTTGGACTGGTTATATCCTCTGACTTAACCATGAATTCTTATTATATCTCTGACTTTAGCATGAACTGGTTATATCCCAGACTTCAGCATGAGCTGGTAATATCCCCTGACTTAAGCAGGAATTGGTTATATCCCAGACTTCAGCAGGAACTGGTTATATCCCCTGACTTAAGCATGAACTGGTTATACCCCCTGACATAAGCATGCACTCGTTATACCGTATAGCGGGTTATTTTCGCGGGGTGCTAATTTTGGCGTATTTTAGCGGTCCAGCTTAAATCGCCAAAATAAATTCCGCCAAATTTCATTCTACAGTTTATATATTTAAACAAATCTATGAAATTTATAACATTTGTTTTTATTATTCCTTTTGGAAATTAATATTTAAAATGACGCATATGTAGAGTTTGTATTCAGGCCAAGCTATGTAGGTGACAAATATTTAAAATTACTGAAAATGCAGGCACTAATAAAAATTACATGTAATTTACTAATACATGTAATTAATTAATGGCAATTAAAAATAATTAAAATCAAAGGATAATTATCATTCTTTTCTTTAATATTTTATGTTGATCAACACTTATTATAAACCGAAACTCACTATTTTTTATTAACAAGGGAAATATCATATTATGTATTTTTCGTAATCGCGAAAATAAAAACCGCCAAAAATTTTTCGTATACATTTTCCCTTTAAAACCGCCAAATTTTACACCCGTCAAAACAACCCGCTGTATGGTATCACCTGCCTTTAAGCATGAACTGGTTATGTCACCTGCCTTTAGCAGGAGCTGGTTATATCGCCTGTAGGGATATATCTGAATCACCCTGTCTGTTTATTTGTCTGTCCTTTGTCTACCATTCTTGTAACAGCATCTTCTAATTGGTTTGTGGGATTTCAGTGAAACTAAGGTAGGCAGTACATCTAGGGAAGATGTGTATTTTTACGAGAGTTTGACAAAAGGTTTCAGGTAACATATATAGGTGCACAGTCAAATTGTGTCAACACTTGTCCATTTATACCCTGTTCAATGTACTAGATCCTGTCATGCTGCTCTTTGCATAGCCCTTTATATAGCCCTCGCAAAGGTAGTAAACCATCTTAATATGGTCTGATATGATAAAGGGGAGATAATTGGATGGGATCCTTTGTGTTGTGAATAGATTTGGAAATATTGTAGTACTGTGGATTCATTTATTTTCGTGGGTACCAATTTTCGTGGTGTAGCAAAAATCTACTGTTTCGAGGATACTGAAATTCGTGGTTTCACAATTTTCTGGTAACAAAGTAATGTAAAATATGCAATTCGTTGGATACTTAAATTCATGGTTTGACAATACCCACGAAAACCACGAAAATTGGTATCCAACGAAATATAATGAATCCACAGTAATTGGAGTATTTTTATGCCCCCAGATCGAGGATCGGGGGGCATATTGTTTTTGTCCTGTCTGTCTGTCTGTCTGTCTGTCTGTCAGTTTGTCCGAAACTTTAACCTTGGCTATAACTTTTGAACTATATAAGGTAGACTTTTGATACTTGGCAAGTGTATAGGTCTAGTCAAGAGGAACATAAATATGCAAAAAAAAATTAGGTCGAAGGTCAAAGGTCAAGGTCATAGAGGTCGAAAAGGGGTAAAATTGGGAATCTGGGGGCATATGTAGTGTTTCACAAACACATCTTGTTTTTGCCTGATCTCTAAACTTGTATTTAGTATACACTTAACAGTTAACTTTTATTTGTCAACATGTTAAAATCATTTATTTTTCACTTTCCAAATGTAGTGTTAAGCATTATAACAACGATCATGATGGTGTCAGATATTTAACCTTGTTCGGTATTGTTAACCTGGTATAGAAAGATTTTAGTTTGAATATAATTGACCTTAAGACCCCAGTATAAATTGCATTTGTTTGTTAAATCTTGTATATTTGAAAAGTTTGCATGTTTGATGGCAATGATTAATCTGAAAAGGCACTTGTTATGAAAATAGCCTTTCACACTGTGCATATCTATGCTCCCTATATTGAAATAACTGTGAACTTGTCCTATTTAAAACATGAATGAAAATCTTATTTGAATTTTATTATTTTGGTTGACTGCCAAATAAGAGGATTGCCTTTCAATGTTGAAGTTTTATCAGAAAAATCAATATCTGTCTGAGAACCTAAAACCCACTATTCAGCAATTTTTGTTTGAACTTGTCATATTATTTTCTAGTTTGATAACAGGTAAGGGGAAATGGAGGGTTTAAAAAGCAGCTTACTTTGGCTTACATAGCAGTTATTGTTGTAAAATACACATCATAGAGTAAGCTGCAGGTGCAATGTTTGTTTAAAAAATTTTGGTGCTGTAGAATACCTTACATAAATAATTATACCCCCACTCCGGAGGACGAGGGGGTATACTGTATTACCTGTGTCCGTCATTCCGTAATTCCGTCATTCCGTAATTCCATCCGTCACAACTTTCGTAAAGCTTTTCTCTGCAATGGTAAATGATACAAACTTGAAATTTTGTCAGAAGCTTTGTGTAGTCATGCCATATTGTGGGATGCATTTTCAGACCTGTCGGGATGCCACTTCCTGTTTACCGACTTAACCAATTTTTCATTATTCTGTCCGTCCGTCACCACTTTCGTAAAGCTTTTTTTCTGTAATGGTAAATGATACAAACTTAAAATTTTGTCAGAAGCTTTGTATAGTCATGCCATATTGTGGGATGCGTTTTCAAACCTGTCGGGATGCTACTTCCTGTTTATAAACTTAGTCAATTTTTCATTATTCTGTCCATCCGTCACAACTTTCGTAAAGCTTTTCACTGCAATAGTAAATGATACAAACTTGAAATTTCGTCAGAAGCTTTGTATAGTTATGCCATATTGTGGGATGCATTTTCAGACCTGTCNGAATTTTATATTTGTCTGATTTAGACAGTGTTTTCATTGGAACCCTTTGGAAAAGTTTTTTCTTGAAGATTATATCATTGTGTCCATACTTGTATTGTGTCCATACTTGTACTGTGTCCATACTTGTACTGTGTCCACACCTGTATTGTGTCCACACCAACTTAATTTTGCACTTACCATATCGATTCAGGATTCAATTAGCGGGGGGTATCTTTGGCTGCCATTCGGCGACAGTTCTTGTTAGAGACTGGAAGATGAGAGCGGGGGGTATTACTAGTGAGCATTTGCTCACAGATCCCTTGTTTGAATAGAATTGAAGTGAAATGCTTCATTGTCTAATTATTCCCTCAATGAACGAAGTTCAGGATACCCCCAGGAACAAAGTTCAGGGGAAAATATAGAGTCTCTTTGTCCGTCTGTCCATCTATCTGTCTGTGACAAATTTTCATAACAGTTTTCTCAGTAACTACTAATCACTGTCACTTGAAATTTTGTATGCGAGTTTGAAATGATCCATACCAAAAGTAGCAATTTCAGCTCATCCCTATAACACCAAATATATTGGAAGTGACCCCCTTCCTCTCGCTCCATGCAGTAGGGGAGGGAATAAAGCATTATGCCAATTTGTTGGTTCATTTTAGCATTATGCCCGTTTTTTGCTTAATCATTTTACCTGTTTGTCCATTCTTCTGTGATTAACATAATTATTCATATAAGAATTAGGTCACCTTGACCTACATTTATGCATGAGTGACTCAGGTTAAAGATATTGTTAAAGTCAAGATCTGATATACTAGAGCAGGTAGAAAAATGATGTGCCTCAGATAGATATGAGGTTCTTGATAAAATGCACAAGTTACTAAGGTTGAAGTGTAAGTCCAGATCTGAGATACTAGAACAGGTAGAGAAATGCTATTTTGTTGGTAGATTGCACCTGGTTCCTGACAAAAATAAGGTCATATGTCAGATACTAGAGCAGGAATAGAAAGGTTATTATGCGAGTAGATAAGCTTTCATTATTCACAATGATTCAGATAAAAAGCAGGCAGTCTTGACCTATATTTTGTTCATGTGAGATGAGAGCAAGTTGAGCCATTCATTTTGTTGGCAAATGCTCCTTGGATAGTCATGAGGTTCCTAAAAAAGGTCTTATTGACCTACAATTTCATGGATAAATGACTTGAGTTTGGTATAAAACCCAGTGATATATGGTTAGTGGATTCCTTTTCAGGGCTTAGTTGCTAACTTTCCTGTTGTCTGCAGCTGACTTATTTTAACAAAGATCAAACTGGGTTTCTAACTGCTTTTATATCTTGTTGTTTTATTGCAGTTTCGAATCAACTCAGTTTATCCTTGCCACATAAACTGTGAGCTTGTATGTTATTGATTATGTTGCATTGTTTCTTCATTTTTAGCTCACCTCACGAAGTGAGGTGAGCTAAAGATGCCCCTAGCGTCGGCATGCATGCTTCGGATGCTGTCTCTGACCTACATTTTACACATGAGCGACTTGGTTAGGTAGAATGGTTAAAGTCCATTCCTGCTTATTGACATGGCCCACATCCACCATACTGGTATGTATGATGTTTTTTGGGATGACAACAACAATGCATGCTTCGGATGCTGTCTCTGACCTACATTTTTACGCATGAGCGACTTGGTTAGGTAGAATGATTAAAGTCCATTCCCGCTTACTGACATGGCCCACATCAACCATACTGGTATGAATGATGCGTTTTGGAATGACAACAACAATGCATGCTTTGGATGCTGTCTCTGACCTACATTTTACCCATGACTGAATCTGTTTAAGCGAATGATTATAGTCCATTCCTGGTTACTGACATGTGCAACATGTGACAATGCTGTGCAAGGAGGTGAGCTTAGCAGACTGTGGCTGCTTTCTATGTTTAGCTCACCTCGTGAATGGCATATATGATTCCCTAGCATCCTTGTGTTAATGATGCAATGATTGATGAGTGATATATAATGGCTATGTGAATGAAGTCTATGATATACAAATATTTATTAAATGAAAACCCACCAAGCTAACCAAATCTACAAATAGAGTAAACATAAAATAAGTAAGCATACTAAACTAAACTAAACTAAACTAGAACTACATAGCTATAAAATGATATGTTAACAATCTAATCCTTTCTCTGTTTGGAAGGATAATGTGAGTGGCTGAGCATGAAATATGTACAACACAAAAGTTTATGGTGTAGTGCCATATTTGAAAATATTCAACAAACTTTGCCCTGAAGCACCTTGCTTAGTAAGAACATTGGCCAACTGATTGTTGGTTTCGATCCATTGTACATTAGTTATTTCACCACTCTGTAGTAACTGTTTCAAACCATTTAATTCAATTCTCAACCTTCTCTCTGAAACATGCTTGCTTGAAAATAAAGCTTGGCAAAGATCATTGTTGTCAATGTAACATGTTACAGGAATATTGTTTACAAATGAATTATCAAAAAGTAGTTCATTCAGTAATGTGGCTATAGAAAGAACACAATCTACACCATCAGCCAATGCAAGGGTTTCACTAGCAAGTGTACTTCTAACCACCCTCCTAATTTTCCTAGACTGCCATGTGACTGGATTCATTCTACCTTCATCTCCCTTTAGAAACACTACATACCCACCTTGACTGCCACCATCTACAAGGTTACCAAATGACACGTCACTGTACAAAATTAACTCTACCTGCTTGCCGATATCACTACATCTTCCGCTTTCACTTTTCTAATGATTTTATTTACCCTTCTGATATCATCAGCTGTACTACTGTTTAACCTTGCAGCTATTTGGGTAACATCAAATGCTATATCTGGACGAGTCTGTTTATAAGCTAGCCACATCAATTGTCCTACTCTGGATCTAAGGGCAGTTGTTTCCAGTGATGACAAAGGTGAATCCTTTTGCCTTTTGTGATCTACTTGAATCACTTTCAGGGAGTCAACATAATCCTTTTTACTGAGAATTATTGTACTATCTTCTTGATTTAAATCTAAACGAGTCACAAGCTGACTTTTCCAACATTAAACACAGATCGCAACTTCACAACAATTGCCGTTTCAAAAGCTTTAGATCCAGTCCAAAGAAAGTCATCAACATGAACAGCAATAATTCCTTTTAATCCATTTTCATCTCTCCAATAGAATATAGTAGGATCTGCTTTTGAAATATTTCCACCACATTGAATTAATGTCTTTTTATTTCAATGAGGCATCAGCTAAGCCATAGACACACTTGTTCAGCTTCCAGATTACATTTGGAGAAGCAACATCTTTTGGAGGTCTCAGATACACTTCTCGCTTGATCTTTTCTCCCTGAAGAAAAGCAGTTTTGATGTCAACCGAGTTTATTTTCCATTTCTTCTGAGCAATAATTGAGAGTATCAATCTTAAAGATTGCTTATCACATGTAGGAGAATTAGTTTGTATGTCATTTAAGCATTCCTGTTCAAATCCCTTTGCCACAAGTCTAGCCTTTCTCTGTAAAGTATTACCATTTTCCTTGACAGTGTAGACCCATCTCGTAGAAATACACTTTTGTCCCTCATCTTCCACTTCAGTGTATATATTGTGAGATTTCCAACTTCTTGGCTCTGCCTGTTGTGCCTCTTTTAAAGTCAATATTGCTAATGTAAACTTCCTCTAAATTGTCATTGTCCAAGTTGACAGTATCAAGGTCTTGAACAGTTCCTAAATCAATTGAGACTTGGTTTCCTTTCAAAGAATCTGGCTTTTCATACTCTATGTTGAACCAATTTTTCTTGTCAGTGGTAGCTTTACCAGCTCGACTCAAAATAGTAGCCTGTCTAGCTTCAGTCTCTCCATTCACTTTAAAACTAACAGTTTGGTTCTTGCTCAAAACAAGAGGTTTACATTGTTTATGCTTAGTTCTCATGCTCATTGTAGCATCATGATCTTCTCTATCATCAGAGTGTTCATTGTCAGAATGTTCCTCCATGGGTTCTTCTGCCATCTGATCTCATTTGGGTGTTGATACTGTTGATCATCTTCATTGGATCTATGACTTTCAGAGTACTCACTTTCTCTATCATACTCACCTTCCTGATTGTCTGGGCTATCATCATCAGACTCGTCATCACTCTCAAGGTTGGTAGTATGTGGGGCCTTACCTCAATCTGAGGTTGTTGCACAGATGTGTGTTTTACTGCTACTTTACCTTTATTAGGTGGTGTTGGGACAGCTTTCATAACCCTGCTTTCATGTACTCTAAGATAAGATCCACCATACCTTATAAAAATCACCACATTATCTTGTCCTATAACCCAACCAGGACCTTTCCATTTGTTTTCCTGTAGAAAATAGACTTTATCCCCTGACTTAAACTTTTCCCCAGATGGTCTAATCTGCTTGCGCAAAGCACGCCTGACTTTCTCAGAGGATTCAGCAGAAATAAATGCCTTGCGTGCCTCATGCAAACCAGTCAAATGCTTGCCCATAGCGCTACTTATAGTTTCTCCTTCTAGGGCAGGGAGCTTGTCAACAATGGCTGATGGGAGATTGGGATTTCTCCCAAAAACAATCTGAAATGGACTAAATCCATGTACATTCAAAAGAGAGTTCTTAGCATTAACTGCCCAACTTATTGCAGTTTCCCATGACAGATTACAGTTGTCTCTCATCTTTTTCAGAGTTTCAGTCAATGTGGCATTATGCCTTTCAACAACACCATTTGACCAAGGACTATAGCCAGCTGTGGTCTTAACTGACCTATTTAAATTTTCTGCCATGTCCCTGAATACCTGTGAGTTGAACTCACCACCATTATCAGTGAAAACCCCTACTTCAGGAGCACCAACCCAAATTTGCATAAATTTGTCAACGATAACTCTTGGGTCCTTTCTCCTGATAATGGCAGCAGCACTCAATCTACTAAATAAATCAATAACATGTAAATAATAGAAGTTATGGTCTATCTCATGAAGATCCATGGCAACAATTTGGTTAAAGTCATTAGCCTGAGAAAATGCTACAAATAGGTTTTCCTTGTGGACGTTTAAATTTGTGACAGACAATACATTTAGAGCATACATCATTAATTATGTTCTTGGTTTCAATGTCAAGAGAACCAGCACTCTTTAATAAAGACAAAAGTTTCTCTGATGAAGCATGGCCAAATTGTTTGTGAAGCTTCAACACACCTTCTTTATGAGTAACTACAAGAATTTCCTCACTACTTCATTCTGACATTTCAGAGATAGAATGTTTATTGTCTCCAATAATGTCTATACAATAATGACCACTAGATGTTAAATTAACCTTGATTTGCTCATTAAACATTGTCACCTTGTCATTACTGTTTTAGCTCTTTGCTAAATAGAAGTGGAATTTCACATTCAACAATTTCTGCCTCAATGTAGCAGCCAACTTTTCCAATTTTGGCAGGAAATTTTGCCTTTGATGTAGAATAAATTGTTTTTCCATCACCAAACTTAAATGGTGTGTTGCTTTCAACAAAAGTGATCTTACTTTGAGCTTTTTGTTCTAAAGATTCTATAAAGTTGTGAAACCATTTTTTACCACATACAGTTTTAGTACATGCCGTGTCGATAACAGCAGAATTATGAGCCTCGGCAACAAACACTTTCTGATTGTGGATCAATAAAAAGTGTAATATTGACATGCTCTGAATTTTCACCTCCTTCCTGATTAGTCTCAGCAAGTCTTACATCCTCATTTTTATCTGGGCATTTTCTAGCCCAATGAAACTTGGAGTCACAAATATTACATCTTGTAACTTTACCGTCAAAAGATGGATTCAATCTTTGTCTACCAAAGTTGCCTGATCGACCTCCTCTAAATTTGAAAAATGTTTTCTAAAGCTTCTACTTCCCTTTTCATAACGGCCTCTTTGATACCGTTGTGTCATAAACACAGATTCTTCTTCTCCAGAAACTCCTGAGGCTGAACTATGTGAACTTGCTCCAAATATACGGCTTAGTGCTGCTTTCATTATACCCCCCGCAAACAAAGTTTGGGGGGTATATAGGAATCACCCTGTCTGTCTGTCCGTCCGTCTGTCTGTCCGTTTGTCCACACTTCTGGTAAGCGCAACTCCTCTTAAACCACTTGAAGGATTTTGATGAAACTTTACACAAAGGAAGGACACTATATGGAGATGTGCATGAAGGAATATAATTATTGTCCGAATCCAGGAAGGGGAGATAATTTGACTTTGACTTTTCATTGATTCCCTATTTATGGGTTACCTTGTAAGCGCAACTCCTCTTAAACCTCTTGAAGGATTATGATGAAACTTTACACAAAGGAAGGGCACTATATGGAGATGTGCATGAAGGAATATAATTATTGTCCGAAACCAGGAAGGGGAGATAATTGGACTTTGACTTTTCATTGATTCCTTATTTATGGGTTACCTCGTAAGCGTAACTCCTCTTAAACCACTTGAAGGATTTTGATGAAACTTTACACAAAGGAAGGGCACTATATGGAGATGTACATGGAGGAATATAATTATTGTCCGAAACCAGGAAGTGGAGATAATTTGACTTTGACTTTTCATTGATTCCTTATTTATGGGTTACCTAGTAAGCGTAACTCCTCTTAAACCACTTGAAGGATTTTGATGAAACTTTTCACAAAGGAAGTACACTATATGGAGATGTGCATGAAGGAACATAATTATTGTCTGAGACCAGGAAGGGGAGATAATTTGACTTTGACTTATACCCCCCGCAAACAAAGTTTGGGGGTATATAGGAATCACCCTGTCTGTCTGTCCGTCCGTCTGTCTGTCCGTCTGTCCTCACTTCTGGTAAGCGCAACTCCTCTTAAACCACTTGAAGGATTTTGATGAAACTTTACACAAAGGAAGGACACTATATGGAGATGTGCATGAAGGAATATAATTATTGTCCGAAACCAGGAAGGGGAGATAATTGGACTTTGACTTTTCGTTGATTCCCTATTTATGGGTTACTTCGTAAGCGCAACTCCTCATAAACCACTTGAAGGATTTTGTTGAAACTTTACACAAAGGAAGGACACTATATGGAGACGTGATGAAGGAATATAATTATTGTCCGAAACCAGGAAGGGGAGATAATTTGACTTTTTATTTTCTTCGATTCCCTATGTATGGGTTACGTCGTAAGCGCAACTCCACTTAAACCACTTGAAGGATTTTGATGAAACTTTACACAAAGGAAGTACACTATATGGAGATATGCATGAAGGAATATAATTATTGTCTGAAACCAGGAAGGGGAGATAATTTGACTTTGACTTTTCGTTGATTCCCTATTTATGGGTTACCTCGTAAGCACAACTCCTCATAAACTACGAGAAGGATTTTGTTGAACCTTTACACAAAGGAAGGACACTATATGGAGATGTGCATGAATGAATATAATTATTGTCGAAAACCCTGTCTGTCTGTCCGTCCGTCTGTCTGTCCATCTGTCCGTCTGTCCACACTTCTGGTAAGCGCAACTCCTCTTAAACCACTTGAAGGATTTTGATGAAACTTTACACAAAGGAAGGACACTATATGGAGATGTGCATGAAGGAATATAATTATTGTCCGAAACCAGGAAGGGGAGATAATTTGACTTTGACTTTTCGTTGATTCCCTATTTATGGGTTACCTCATAAGCACAACTCCTCATAAACCACGAGAAGGATTTTGTTGAACCTTTACACAAAGGAAGGACACTATATGGAGATGTGCATGAATGAATATAATTATTGTCGAAAAACCCTGTCTGTCTGTCCGTCCGTCTGTCTGTCC
>MJUU01052063.1:0-45946 GCA_002080025.1 Modiolus philippinarum | reverse complement strand
CGGTACAAGAAATGTCACTGGTATTAAGTTCTTTATCCGCCATTATGGTTACTGAGTAGACTAACAACACTGACTCTGAGAGTTCATAACGTGTCTTAAAGCCAAGTTCGTTAATAAAACAACATAAAAAGTTACATGAATAAATATATACCCGACTAGAAACTAATCCTAAACACTAAATATCCACAAATATAATGACAATGAGTTTTTTCCTGCCTCTAATAATTTACACAACCGTTCTCTTGAAATGACCTAGAAAGCACTGACCTTATGACCTGGATTGCGTTCTCATGTGATCGAAGCAAGGTTGATTTAGTAAAATAATCAATAATATACAAATACTATAAAATACTTTTCAATTGTGTTAAACAAAGCGTGATTGTAGTTTGTGGAGATACTACGAAAGGTGGAAAGAGATAGAATTGCGTTTTTTGCGGAAGAATAAAGAGCTACCGGTGTTTATTTGTGTGTGTTGTAAAAGGTTAATGCTTCGAAGCCAAGTACATCATGAACCACCGCACCCTTGTCAATCAAACACGCAATTTTCTATCCAAGGCTATTCCATAGCCTTGCGTATCGTTTTTATTTCATAAAAACCATTATCCGATTTATATCATCCACTTATGTTTATAAAGTCCCCTCGTGTTTTCTAGTTATATGAAGTATTGATGCAAGATGGAAATTTTCGAATTTTTATTTTTATAAAATATTTTACGAAATGATATAATTTTATATCATTTCCCAATAAGTAGAATAAAATGTATCTCTGATAATTTTGTAATTTTCGGTTTATATTTCATCATGAAGTAGAATGTAATTGTTCAAAATATTTTTATGTAAAGGGTACTAAGTTTGAAATACAGCAGTATCAAGTTCAAAATGATATTCAAATCATAGTATCCTTTACTGAAAACCATTTAACCCATTAGGATTGTAGCAACTACATTTAATTTGGTAGATGCATTTTATCTTTGCTGTGGCTGATAATTCTCACTAATTTTAATTACAGAATAAATGGGGAAAAATCGCAATTTGGAGATAATAGGATTTCAATTATTTTTTTGCGATTGGAAAAGATATGTCTTTATCTTCCTGATATTGTTGAAAGACTAAAGATATATTTACAAAGAATATATAAATCTAATTTTTGTAAAAAAAAAAATATTGTTTATACCTTTCAAATTAACGAAAACACAAATACACTTTTTATGTCTGTTATATTTGTTATTTATACATTTTCAATAGATTTCTATAAACATTTCAGTTTCAAACTGCATCAAGAACAGTTATCTGATAGTTTACATTAGTTAATAAACACGCATTTTATGGTACAATTTTATACAACATTACATCGCTCTAAGGTGGAAACGGGTGTGGTACTTCTACTTAAAAAACATAAATGAAACTGTACACACATTTCGAGTTATATATTCATTTTATCTAAATTTTACCAAATTTTGTTTAAAACTAATGAGTATCTCCCTCATGCATAGCTCTGTCCTTAGCTGAATTTTGGCTTTCCTATTTAGACCATTTGGTTATTTGTTCGCCATCAGATATTACACGTTTTGGTTAATGGATTTCCAAATGTTTTGGTTTTTTCTGCACTAATGAGACATAAGTTGTCGAAATGCGCATATGCAGAAAATAAATTGGCAGTAACTTCGGTATGTTGATATTTAAGATGCAATTAAAGTCCTTTGTATAATCATGACTAATAGGTCAATGAAATAAAAGGGACAACAGGAAACACCTACAATGGCTGAAAATTATAATTACATGCCACAATCTGCAAGGGAACTACACAGGAAAAACACAAATAAGACAAAAGACAAACGTAAACAAAGATTGGACCTCGGGACAGCCGGACTTGGTACCGGCACTAGCAAAAGCCAGCGGTAGGATTAAACCGGTTTATGGGTACCCAAAGCTCCCCTTTATATGTCCCTTTTCCCTATAGTATAGTATACATACGCATAAAACCCAATACAGGTAGACCACTAACTCCATGACCACAATCTTGAAAGGAGAGAATATGACAATACAAATGTACGTAATTTTGAAAGATGGGTCAAGGGGTGCACGCCGCTAATCTGCCGGCTAGCTAAAGGAGTCTAGTCTGCTGGTAAAACACTGTCTCACTACGGAAGAAAAATCAAACTCAAAACTTTCAGCAGGATTTAGTCAAGAATCATCATATATTTTAGTAGACAACGGCAGTATCAGTGAGAGGCCAGTATGTATGTAAAATTTTCACGTCACTAAATCTCAAAGCTAATTTAACGGATACAAGCAGAGTATCTTGTCGATATCCTCTATTACGCAAAGAATGTAAGTTACGTCCCAGCTTTTCTGGATTTTTAATTAGGTTCTGGCATTTTGTAACAACATTACCGTAAAACGGGGATTAGAAATGCCCTTTTTATCATAACAATGAATAGTTTGAAGCTTGAAATAAAGAATTGGCAAAACTAAAATAAAACTGAAAATTACCATTTTGTATTTGTCTTTTGATTGAAAATTTAGATACATTTTGGTACAAGAAGACAAAACAAATTGTGATAATTTGTATAATATGTCCAAATTCTAAGATGTTTCTCTCTTTCGAATTATCAATTCAACTAAACACAAAAATGCAAATTGCTTACATTTTTGGGGGAGGACTAGGGTAAAAAAATTTCGGTATTAGGCATCTCAGTGACGCTCCTTGTACATTTATAAATATAAGTAGATTGTTCATGTTCATATGAACATCTGACATCTAAATATAATGTCACTCGCAAACAGCTTACTTCTAAGGGCAGTTCCCATCCTCGATTTTACGGAAATGTTGTTAAAAAATGCCAGAAACTGATTAAAAATCCAGAAAAACTGGGACGTAACTTACATTCTTTACGCAATAGGGGAAATCGACAGGATATTCTGCACGTGTCCGTTAAATTAGCTTTGGGATCCAGTGACCTGAGGATTTTACACACATACTGGCCTCTCACTGATACTGCCGATGTCTACTGAAATACATGATGATTCTTTACCAAACCCATTGGGAGTTTTGAATTTGATTTTCCTTCCATAGTGCGACAGTGTTTTACCAGCAGACTAGGCTCCTTGAGCTAGCCGGCAGTTTAGCGGCGACCACTCTTTGACCCATCTTTCAAAATTACGTTTTGTTCCCCCATTTTTCTTTTCTAGATTGTGGTCATGGAGTTAGTAGTCTACCTGTATGGGTTTTATTCGTATGTTTATTCTACTATAGGGAAACGGGACAGAGAAAGGGGAGGTTTGGGTACCCATAAACCGGTTTAACCCTACCGCTGGCTTTTGCTAGTGCCGGTACCAAGTCGGGCTGTCCCGAGTTCCTATCGTTGTTTATGTTTGTCTTTTGTATTTTTATTGTGTTTTTTTTTCATGTGTAGTTCCTATTTTCTTTCTGGCATGTGGCTATGTTTTTCGGCCATTGTAGGTGTTTCCTGTTATCTTTTTTTATTCCATACCTTATTTAATAATAGTTTTTAAATTGTCAGATAAACACTCCATATCTGGAAGATAAAACAATTTCACTGCGAATTTAAGAAAGTTCTGAATTGATAATAATCCCAATTTTCACAAATATCAGACTAACTAATACAACCTATTTCCTTTGCCGTGTTTGAAATCGCATATTATATATCATTAGTCGTTACAGAGAAAACAAAAACATCGATTTTTGTTTTTAAGTTATTTACAAAAATCGCAAAAAAACTACAGAAGAATGCGAAAGGAACACAGCGCAAGAAAACATAAATCTACGTTAAGAGGTTAAAAAGAAAACACCAGGAGTCAGCAGACTAAAGGTACTACATGCCAACAAAATACATGAACACCACAGATATAACACTAAAAAATAAAGCAATTACAGCTTTAACTCCAAAAACAACAGAATATATTGAATTTTTGGTGATATGAATTTGAGGAACGGGCGACATATTTGATATTTTGAATCCAACCGAACATTTTTTTCCACATCAAATGGATATTTAATGTATGGCTTAAACAGTTTAAGCACATACAGTCAAATATACGCTCTACGTTACATGGACTAAACGAATTATATGGGAATTTTATTAAAATTCTGAAATTCTGAAAGTGAATGACACAAATAAAATAACAGTTGATATTTCGAGACCTGTCCGTCCCTTCATCAAAACATAATAAAAAAGTAAAAAATAAAACCTATTTACAAAGACTCAACTACAATTATTTATACAAAGTGTCAAGAGCTACATGTTGGATGCTGTTGTTAACAGATGTAACATGAGAAGGGAAAAATTTTTTTGTCAGTATGCGTACATAGATTCTATTAACAATACTGGTTTAACGCCCAACGAGCAAAAATTCAGCCATATCGGAACGAAAACAAGTTAATCATTTAAAAAAAAAAGAAAAAAATGGGTAGGGGCGGGATTTTTAGCAAACTATACCTTAAATTTTTATATTCAAACTGGATTTCAGCTTTTCTATCCAGAACTTTTCTTTAGCCTGCCTCTGGGTGTCTGTCCACGATCGATTTTGGTCAATTGGTACTACTTGCATATGTTTCCAGTCATGACCGTTGGAATTGAAATGTAATGCAGTGGCCTGTTATCTTTCTTTTTTTCCGAATGTGGTCCCGGTAAAAGTTGATACGAAGGTTTAGTGAATTTTTCGTTTCGCCAACATACTGTTGTTGGCAAACAGAGCAAGTGATGAGATAGATGACATTATCTGACTTGCAGGATAAATTGGTAAATATTTTGTATGTGTCACCGGTTGCTTTGCACAGAAGACAACGTCTGTCGGAACATGTTTTGAATTGTCCATTTTCAGGTGATGATCGTTTGGCTCTAACGAGAATATCCTTCACATTTTTGGGTCGACGGAATGATATTAGCGGAGGTTCAGGAAACAATTTTTTCATTTTTGTTGACGCATGAAGAATTGGCATAAATTCACGGGTTATAGCAGACAAATGGGGCAGCTGTGGGTGGAAGGTAGCTACCAGGGGTATATATATATATCATGTAACTATCTGCGATTATCTTGAAAACTTACAAATTTTCGCAATGAGTTTTCAGGATATTGAGTATCCTTGATCTCTGATGTTTGCATCTTCTTAAATGAATAAAATATTTTACGGAAGGATATGGAGTAAATGGTCATGAGACCATAACACATATGTTGACTCCACCTACAGTTATTTTAATGAGCTAGTTTGTATTAGATAACAAAATACCGAAGTTACTGTGAATTTTGTTTCTACATATAGACATTTCGACAACTGCAGATTAAAATCCGTAAACAGCAGATCTGATGAACTTTTATTTGTTAACCACTTAACAAAATGTAATAAAAAACAAAAATATTCAAAGATCGATTTATTTGATCTACTTCGTAATGAAAATTTGGTCATTGAAAACATATTAAAATCTTGCTAAAATGTTTATTTTCAAGAAAGGACAAAGCAATACTAAATCAGTTATAAAAATTGGGAAATTAGATGCACTGATTTATGTAGTCCTTTAATCTTTGATTTCAAAGAAAATCTTAAAATCCCCTTCAATATTTCATAAGGGTTTTAGAAAGTTAAATGGCTGTATGGAACATAGCTGCTGAAGACATGGTTAAATTGTGTATTATTTGTAAAGTTATGTTTTTATTACTTTTTTAATACTGGTAAGCCTCAGTCACATGTTAAGCAACTAAAGGAAAAACTTTTAAGCAAAATGAAATTTTCCAAAATAAGGTGGGTCTAAAATGTGGCATGTTCGACTATTGCATGCAATTTTATTCTCTTATTAACATGTTTTATTTTTACATGTAGGCGGAGTTAAAAATGGGTGGGGTTCAGTAGGGGTGCATGGGGTTACTCCAACCCATGAACTCATATCTCAACTTCACAAAGATGAAGACTAGCATAACAAATACATTTTTTTCAAACTAAGAGAATCACTGATAAAGACAACAAAAAAGGTAGGAACAATAAATATAAAAATTAACAAAGTAAAATTAGAAATAAAAAAATGGAGAGAATTAGGTGCACATGACTTTTATAGTATCTTATTATGTCACGTATATGTAATCTGTAGTGATGTTTGAATTCCCATTGCATTCAGTTAAGGTTGGCCACTCCTCATGTTCAGAATTTTAAGAATTTGGTATTAATGGATCACTATGTTAGAACATTATCAATAAATAATTTTGAGCAAAACATATTGAAAGGTATTTTGCGTATTTTGGAGTAACAAAGGATTAAAGTTTTAGCTGGAAACAGAAATGCTGAAGATTATCCATTAACATGACATTGCGCATACGTTTCTCTAAACACTCGACCCCTTATTCGGTTTTCAGGGACCTAGCCTACAGAGCTGACAGGCGCGTCCCACGGTAGTGGATAGAAAAATGTCTTGTATATGTGGGGTAGTCAGGTCATAATGCGAAAAGTCTAACTACGAAGCATTGTAGCCAAAATATGTGGAGAAACGCCACTTTCATATAGTGTAAAGACCCTTACTATATTTTTCTAGGGAGCGCATACTCACTTGGAGAAATAAAGAAGGCTAAATTTCTTGCCCTTGCCTCTCCCTCCCATTTTCTAGTGACAATCAAAATTCGCTTACCCGGTTGTCACTTCCACTTTGTTTCTTTCTACTTTTACCCATAATATTTTTGAATTGATTTTAAATCAATTGGATCTCGTCCTGATATAGCCGAAATATTGCTCAATGGACGTTAAACTCTACCTGGTCAATAAATCAATCAGTCTTTCAAACACCATGAAGGAATATTAAGAAATTCAAGAACTTTTTCTCCAAAATCTTCTTTTGGTGTATTTAGTCAAAGTTTGACCAAAAATGATTCAGTGTGCAAAAAAAATGAACAAAATAAGACAACTAAAAGTAGAACACCTGGCGTGTGAAGCACCTTAAATTATATTCATCTTTGGAAAATCGTAGATAATATGATATACAGTAACACAGTTTTTCCACAAAGGTCGTACCAGTTCAAAACGTCCAACTGACACAATTTTTCACCTTACATTATTTCATTGCACATAAATGTCGGTACAACAAATAAAAATCATAAATATATAATGGTAAAGTGTCACTCTCTGATAACGTTTATACAAAAAAAATCATTTTAATCTTGTTACATAGAGCCATACAGCTGTGTCCTTAGCTGAATTTTGTTTTTGTTTTAGTCTTTTCGTAATTTGTTCTCTATCATCTTTTAGAAATATTTTGGTTTATGAGTGCCCAAATGTTTTGACTTGCTCTGCACTGAAGAGACATAAGTTGTCGAAATGGCCATATGCAGAAACTTTATTTGCAGTGACTACAGGATTTTCATATTTATTACAACTTGCCCTTCCTTGTAGACTATTTGTCCTCAAGGGTATTCAGCACCCTTGTAGCCAGCACTTCGATGATGTGTAATTGTATACAATATTAATATATACAATTTATACCAAATATTCAAATATTTTGTAGGCTCCATGCCTTGACGTTAATGCCTTTTTTCTTCTATACATTTTTTTATTCTGAATATTCAGATTGTGGCTTTATGATGTTTAATTAGTGTTACGTCAAAAAGTGCGTCATTAAACTTGCATCTTTTTTCAAACTATAAGGCTTAATCATTTTTGCCATTAATTGAAATCATCTAACTTTGAGCCCTGTGGGTAATTTGTTCATACATTTTTTTTTACATTTTGTTTGGATCTGCAGTATCTAAATTTTACAAAATTTTGTATGGAAGTAAGGAGTATCTCTCTCATGCATAGCTAAGTTTGGCTTACTTATTTAGATCCTATTAGTTATTTGTTCAATATCAGCATTACACGAATTCCGGTTTATGAACTTCCATATGTTTTGATCTTATCTGCTCTGAAGAGACATAAGTTGTCGAAATGTGCATCTGCAGAAACAAATTAACAGTAACTTCGGTATTTTGTTATTTGGAAAAAAAATATAGCAACAAAGTAAATAATTCACGGCATACTTGTAGTAAAACTGTAGGTTTCAATCACGAGTGCAAAAAATATTAAGATTTTGGAATTTTAATAACCATAATACCGGTATAAAATCGTAAAATATGCCATGATTCAGATAAGCATGGACGAAAGATGAGAAAACGACTGGGATACGATGTATTTGTATCAACCATATGGTTGCATTACATAACCTTTGCATTATTGTTTTTATTGTTTTGTGTTTTATTTTTAATGTTAATGATGCCACCCAGCCTTACATTGTGTCATAGTTTTGTTGTGAACTGTCTAGGTGTATAAAAATAAGTTTTATTGTACAAACTGTTGTTTTTCCTTTTATGTGATTAATTAGGTTACGCATTTTTTATCATATGGTAATATAAATAAATCACAACCAAGTACAAAGCCCCTAACTCAAGCACGAATATTTTAAACAATTAATTAGTATATATGTTTAAAGCATAAAAATAATTTGAATAAATGTGATTGTGAGATTTCAATATTTGTTTAGGGGAATATTTTGTCTGTGCGAGGCAGTCAAGTAATACAATGTAATACAGAAAACATGCAGTGAACCTTTCTTTTCATTCCCTGTAGTCATAAATGTATTAAATAATATTTGCATTTATTTTTTTAAATAAACTTTACATCAAGGTCATAAAAATTAGCCAACAGAATTTTCAAGAGCATATATATATCCTGAAAAGAGGAAAAGTCGTGTCAGAATACAAAAAGGCACCACAAAGGATTTGAAGTTTATTTATAGGTTGTTTTAATCATCAATTTCTTAAGAAATTTTAAGTAATAAGGATTGGTATCGCTTCAACAAAGAGTGGAATTTTCATTTTATAACTCGAAAATTTTTCTGGTGGTTTCAACCTGATTTGGCTTTTGTCTCTTTTTTTCGGCTCTTGATAACCGTGTTTGGTAATTTTAGTATTACATGTACTCCAATTTGCCCAAATAATGTCTTTGTTCATATGGGACGTACATAATATAGTATCCCATCATGATGTCACTCTGTTTTTTGAGAGTTCACACTGTTAGTGCTTTAGTTTTTTGTGCTGTATATGTAGTGGTTGTGTGTTTTGTGGGCATGTAGTGTCTTTGGTCTTCTGTCTTCTGGTGTTCTTGATTTTGCCTTGTCTCTGGACTTTGATATATGTAATCTTGTGCTTTGTTCCTTTGGTATTCTACTGCCGTTAGTTCATAGAAATTCTAATTTCTATTTTGTTCCACGATTTAAATATGTTTGAGAACTCAATTAACAATGAATGGATAGGATATGGAGTAAATGCACATGATACGAATTAAAAATGTAAGTATATGTAGCAAATGCAAATGAGACAAAGTTTCTGTAATTTTTTGTTTTGTTTTTTTTTGTTTTTTGTTTTTTTTATTGTTTTTTTTTGTTTTTTGTTTTTTGTTTTTGTTTTTTGTTTGTTTGTTTTGTTTTGTTTTGTTTTGTTCTTATTTCTCACTATAGAAAGGCCGTTGTACTTTTTGATGAAATGCCTGTATTTTAACTATATGGTTTGTGTGCAACTGATCTTACCTATTGTTTCACCTTGGGTAGGTGGCGTTCCTTTGTATTTGTGTCTATTTATTTATATGTTTTTGATGTCATTGTCTTGTAGTTAGTTTTTTAAATGACTATTTGGTTCTTACGCACTTGAATAGACCATATCCGAGTTGTGGTATTCAGATTCACCAGTTGTTGTTTGTCCGCCCTACGTCACAAACGTGTCCGTCCCATGTGACCAACTTCATTACGTTTTAGGCTCTATGACGTGACTTTTTCTATACTGTGACGTATTGAAAAGTAGTCTGGTAAATCCTAATCACGGCCACCAATCGCGCTCAATTATATCCAAATGATATGAAAACCATTTTGTTAGCGGGACTTCCGGGTATGCGTTGCCGGGAATTTTTCTCTTCACCTCGAAGGTAATTCGTCTCTATTTTCTTAATTATCGGACTATTATTTAAAAAGGCGAATGTCATTCGATGTGTTCTCGTGGTTCCTACTTTCACCGAAAACTACTGCTACAATTTCAGTGTGATACGGACGCTAGAACCTTTATTCTGAGCTAAGCCTCAATGAAAACACTGGGAACGGACGAAATAATGCCTGGAAATCAATGGTTCGACTACATTGATGAACCTAATTTGAATAAACATGTTTTAATAGTTTACAAGAACAAACAGACAAGTCTTCGTTTATATGAAAACAGTAAATTACATAAAATCTCTGAAAAATATGCACATAATCTGAGGTAGCGGTACCAGATATGAGTTAGCGGTATCGAGTATGAGTTAGCTAACCAGCAGAAATACGTATGCAGGTGTTTGTCATATATAAGATTGTTTGTTTTTTTTTTTTGGACTATCTTTCACATTTTTCACGAACTTTTGTCGTATGAAATTGAATAGAAATTTCAAGGTACTTAATCTTTGACTGAGCATTTGGTGACAGAAACGCCATTTTTTAGGTTTAACCTTCTACGTGTTTACATTGTAGTTATTTTACCACTGAGAAATTGTATAGATATGAAACATGTCTAAATCAATGGTCTAAAACTGTTTACATTATGAAATGAAGGTATTTTTATTTCAAGTTTTATTATGAATATCAATAAAAGGAAACGGAAAATTGTAAAAGTCTCTGGTACAATACAAGGCAGCTTGGTATGTTAATATTGCAGTCTTATAATCTGATATGACAAAAAAAAATCCGGGAAATAATTTGGTCATCATTCATGAACTCTGATGTGAAGTGCATTAAAACCGGTGTACAACAGGGATCCATTTACCGGTTTACAACAGAGGTCAGTTTTGGTACATTTGTTATTTACATTACATGTCAAAGGTTTGCCTTTAGATATGAAAAAATAGTTTTTATTTCAATACTTCAAGATACTTAATTTTATTTTTATCCCAAACCATATATACGAATTATAAATTCTAATTCTAATGAATTGCCCCTTTTTTGATTATTGCTGTACAATGTTGGTAAATTGTCATTTTAGAAAAAAGAAGGGAAACGGGGAATGTGTCAAAGAGACTACGACCCAAATGGGAGTAATAACAACTAAAAGCCACCATAAGATCTTCAATGAACGGTGAGAAAACCCCACACCCAACGGCAGGTCGAAGTCGGCCCCTGAATAAAGAGTAATCAAGTTCAGCGAAATAAAAATCATCCTAGACTCCTATAGACATAAAGTAAACTAACTAGGAAAAAGACAAGACACACAATGGCTTAATTAATTTCCTGACTTAGGACAGGCGCAAACTACATGTAACTTTTTTCTGATTTTAGGATTTTATTTAGCTTTTCAGCCTATTTTATATTATAATTTCCCCGACTTGCACAAAGATAATCAAAATAAAATAATATATAAGAATAAAAATATAGAATTCGCATATATGCGTTGGTAAAAATTTACTTATTTTTAATGAAAATTGATTCTATTTGACACTTTCCGAGATGATACTTAATGGTATGATCGGTGCATGCTAAATTACAACCAATAACAAGACCCGAAAATTTTTCAGTTGTCACTCGTTCAAAACTGTTATTTGATATGAAAGTGTTGAAATTAAAATTAGTGTTATACATCTTCTGTCGATCTAATGATTATTACTTTACATTTTGCATACATGATTAAGCTTTATACTATTTTCTGAGCACCAATTTTTCATGTCAATATGTTTTATAGTTTCATATTAAAAGCATTTACATAATTTTTTTTTCTATATATATATGTAAAGTAGAATCACCTGCATAAGTCAAATGAAGAATTTTCTAAGAAAAATATCTAAATGCAAATCATTGACATATAATATGAATAATAAATTGCCTCCTTGTGATATACCAATTTTAATGCACATAGCATCAGATTTCAGCAATGGTTTCTAGTTTTTACTTGGAGTTTTTTCATATCTAACGACAAATAATGGCATACAATACAAATATCAAAGGCCAAGAATTGATCCCTGTGGTACACCGGTTTAAATGCATTAGAGTTCATAATCGATGTCTAGGTTATTTGTCGGCGTTTTTGAACGGATTTTAAGAGTGTTATAAAGGTGAGCCGCGCTTCTTTGTATTATAAAAGAAATGTGGGAAATTTTCCTCTTCCTTCCCTAAATACTCATAATAAAACCTGAAATATAAAATGACCATCACATAACGTAAACGACGACCATTGATTAAAAAATTATTATATTTCTATACAATTTTTCAGTGTCAAAATCACAAAACATGTAGACAGTGGAACTGAAAAATGTATCTTTGCAAAATAACCAAATGTACATTCAGGGCTTTTTTACCTTTGTTTACATCCTTTTAAGAGAATCATTCCCATTTTGAAAACAGTTATTTTTCCCCAAAATCTGTAAAAGCAGTTTTAAATCATTTAGAATGAATTTTGTTTTTTGTTTTTTGTTTTTTGTTTTTGTTTTTGTTTTTTTGTTGTTTTTTTTTTGTTGTTTTTTGTTTTTGTTTTTTTTTTTTTTTTTTTTTTTTGTTTTGTTTTGTTTTTTTGTTTTCTTTTGTTTTTGCTAATGTAGTATAATGTTTATATCATATATCATACAAAAATTCCCAAAATGAATGGCGCCGATGCAATTTTGCCAAATTCAGGGGTTGGAGCTTATTTTAATAGAAGTAAACAGTTAAAGAGTAAGTCGTTAGACAAGTGTACTCTTGAATAAAAACTGCTTATTAAATAGTGGTATTTTCAATTTAAGGTTCATAGGACTTTCCTCTTGCATATGGTAATGCGTAAAAAGAGTTCGTGGAAGAATGGATGATAGAATAAAAAAGATAACAGGACACACCTACAATGGCCGAAAAACATAGCCACATGCCACAAAGTAAATAGGAACTGCACAAGAAAAAAACCCACAATAAAAATACAAAAGACAAACGTAAACAACGATAGGAACTCGGGACAGCCGGACTTGGTACCGGCACTAGCAAAAGCCAGTGGTAGGGTTAAACCGGTTTATGGGTACCCAAACCTCCCCTTTCTCTGTCCCGTTTCCCTATAGTATAATAAACACACGAATAAAACCCATACAAGTAGACTACTAACTCCATTACCACAATCTAGAAAAGAAAAATGAGGAACAAAACGTAATTTTGAAAGATGGGTCGAGGAGAGCTTAGTACAAACGAAAAGAATCTTATGACAATAACCCGCGTATGTATTTCTACTTGTAGCTTACTCATATTCGATACCGCTAACTCATAACTGGTACCGCTAACTCAGGGTATGTTTATTTTAGAGATTTTATGTAATATACTGTTTTAAGATAAACGAAGGCTTGTCTGTTTGTTCTTATAGACTATTAAAACACATTTATTCAACTTAAGTTCATCAATGTAGTCGAACCATTGAGTACGGGGGATTATTTCGTCCGTTCCCAGTGTTTTCAACGAGGCTTATCTCAGAATAAAGGTTCTAGCGTCCGTATCACACTGAAATTGTTGCAGTAGTTTTCAGTGAAGGTAGGAGCCATGAGGACACATCGAATGACATTCGCCTTTTTAAAAATATAATGTAGAAAATAAAGACGACTTACCTTCGAGGTGCACAGAAAAGGTCCCGGCAACGCATATCCGGAAGTCCCGCTAACGAAATTGTTTTCATATCATTTTGATATGATTTAGCGCGATTGGTGGCCGTGCTAATACCATAAGTCGAATATGGTCCATTTGGATGGCACATAAAAATAGTACATAAATGGTTAAGCAGTCAGTTTTTATTTTGGCCTTATCTGTTATTTGTTGCCAATTAGCTCTTTTACATATTTTGGATTTAGACCTCCCAAATTGCATTAAAGAGACTAATAGCTTCTTGCATGAGAGCAGATCAAAGATTGGGGTATATCTCATGAATGTAAGAAATTCCGTCTTTTCTCTAGTGGAGCGCAGTGAAATGAGAGAATAAGACGAAGAATTTCTTACACAAGTGAAAGATACCCCGATCTTTGATTTTAATCGAATATAAGTAGCTATTTCTTCCGTAAAATACAACAAACATCTGGAAGCATATACTGTGCGAGTTACGTCGTCGCCATTTGAGTATACCTTACATTGTGTCGTCAAGTGTTTTATGATGTTTTGTCATGGTAACGATTATTGTATCACAAAATGAACACTTTTGGTTGGTCATTTACCCATGTGAGACGAGGTCGCGTGCATCGATCTCACATGGGTAGTCTCACACTGTAAAACCAACATTTACGGAAGAAATAAGTAGTCGGAATGGTCAGAAACTAAATTTACAGTAACCTCCGTATTTAGTAAATTAATACATTTTGTATTTTATTCTATTTTTTAGGTTCCTCAAGAGCACAACTGAAAAAGGATGTTACTTCTCCACTAGACAATATGTTCGAATTGAAAGGTAAAACGCTGATGAATCTTTATTTTGTTCCTTTGAAAATTGATGAATCTACACACGTAATTGTAAAAAGAGACGCATCTGATGGATTACTAAAAGCAAAACAAATTGAGGCGAAACTGTTAAAAACCGAAAACCTGAAAGCTAACAGGATAAAAGCAGATCGTATCAACAGTGATACTATTGTATCTGATACGATAGTGGTAACAGCAAACCGCAGACGCTCTGAACCGGAAAGAAGTTCGTTTGACAACCGACCTCGAAATTCACGAAAACGAGATAGAGGAAGAGATACTGAAAGAACGTTGTCAGCACCACCATCAGAGGGACAAGGAATACGAGAAAATGGAAGAGGTGCTGCAAAAATGTTGTCAGCACCACTATTCGAGGGACAAAGAAAGCGAGACAGAGGAAGAGGTGCTGAAAGAACTTTGTCAGCACCGCCATTGGAGGTTCAAAGGATGCAAGACAAGGGAAGAGAAACGGAGAGAATGTTTACAGCGCCGCCATCGGAGAGACTAAGAGGACTAGACAGTGGAAGAGGTAATGAAAGAACAATGTCAGCTCCACTGTCGGAGAGACAAAGAAGGCGAGAAAGAGGAAAAAATACTGAGAGAACACTATCTGCACCACCATCGGAGAAGACAAGAAGAGTTTTCGATTTAACAGGATACCAGCACCCAGTAAAAATCGATATTCATTTACCAGAATCTAGGACTTTGGAACCAACGCGGGGATCCCGATCAGAATCATTAAGAAATCCTCAAGCAGAATCGTCAAGACCGTCTCGAAGAGGCGAAGAAGGCAATCGTTCACGAACAAGGTCCAGCGGAAATCGACGTAGAATAAATGAAATACAAAACGATGTGTTTTCAAATCAGGACTTTGTTCAATCAAATGCAAATGAATTAGAAAGAGGCATTGATTCTTACAGACGACGAGGGTTTAATGAACTTCAAAATGGTCTGATGGAACGAAAGAAGAAACGAAGAAGAAAATCTAGGAGAGGCAGAAAAAGAGACAAAGATCTTATTGGTTTTAAGCAGGAAGCCATGCCGTCTTATAGAAGTCTTAATGACATGCATGGAAGAGAATTCGTTGATGCTAACACACAGAGATCTATGGAATTTCAAGAACAAGGTATGAATCCTGAACGTACACATGTGTCTACTGCTGAACCTGGAGTTTTACAAGCTCGTGACATTTCTGCTAGTTCCATAAATGCTCGTTTAATGAATGCTGATAGTATTACAGCTGATCATATAAGGGGTAAAAGTGTTAATACAAGATTCTTAAACATAGAGGATCAACTTCCCGTTGAAATGTCTTACTTCATTAACTCGCCCAAAAAATCTGGCAATATTGGAAGTAATATGTTCGATAAATATTCGTTTGGCTCTTCTCAATATGATGGAAAAATGGCAACATATAGCACAGAAATTGACAAATGGAATCCGATCGAAGGGGTATTTACTCGTGCAAAGATAAACCCTTTTGTGCAGAGTAAAACAAAACATTTTGAAAAAATTCCTAGCCTAGAGTTATTAGGGATTTCACGTTTAAATAAAAACAAACCGGAACTCCACATGTTTATAGAAGCCCCAATAAGACAGCAAAAAATTGTTGATAAAGATCAGTATAGAAGACGACAATTTCCTACTGCATCAAGACAAACGGCACAGGATACAACTGTCGATCTGAAGACTTCAATTACCAACACAGATCAATTCTTTCAACATACAAGTCAATCAGACTTTATTGCTCCACGTGGCAGTCCGACAGAATATGTGGCGTCTCAATCAAGTCAACCCGAATACTTTTCTGACAATTACAAATCTTTCAAAAAACAAACTAATCCTGTCAAGGATTTTATGATGGTTTGAGCGATAGATTGGCATAATTCAAGACTAAACCATTTACATTCAGAGAAATGAATTCCAGGAAGTAAATTTACTGTATCGTCGGTATTTTCTGAAGTCATCCGTATTTACCATTATTTGTGTCCTGATATAAAATTTTAAGGATAAAGGAGGGCGGAATTAAGGAAGTCTAAGGTTTTCAATTTGAAATATGAATGAAACTAGAGCATTGATAAGAGACGAAATTCTGCTTAAAAGATTAAGACCATGGGAATATTGTGTCCCAACATGGCATAAAAACTCGGAAAAATCTGTCTCTGACATAAACATTGGAACAACTGGATCTCCTTTCATGTTGAAAGAAAATCAAAAATCTAATGTCAAAAAATAAATGTTTTTTTTTTTTTCACCTGAAATTTGTTTCTGAAGTAATTCTAATGATCGAACAGTAGGCAGTTTGCAGCAATCTTGAGTCAAAGAACAGAACCCGATCTTAAACGAAATATTATTCCATATGCAAGACTTTTTTGTCTTTTTGCTGTGATTTTTTTATTTGACTTTAATACCGGAGTTGACATGTTCAACACGGCGGGTGTCTTAAAAGATGCAGGAGATGCTTACTCTACCGGTGCACCTGATCTTACCCATGGTTTTTATTGGGTCTGTGATGTTCATTTTTGTGTATATATGTGTGTCTTCATTTTCTTTCCTGTGCCGTGCTCAAGTTATGTCCCTGCATCTTTGTTTTTTCTGACGTTGCCATTGTCCTTGGATTGTTCGTTTTAGACTGACGGTTCGGTTCTCACTCAATTTTTCAATCCAATAAAGGAATGAACATTTGAAAGATTGGCATAGTGGCATGTTGGGCCCCTGGCAAACAGAAAGCAGTAGCCAAGCCAATAATTTTACTAGCCCAGTACTACATTGACAACCAAAATTGTAGAGTATTTCGGTAGCCACCTGGGCTACTGGTTCTAAAAGTTTAGCAGTCAAGGTCAAATTTTAGGGGTCCTGTGCTACTGGTAATATATCAAATATTTACACTTTGTCCTATTAGGCAACTGTAGATTGTGTAAAATCAGATTTTTAATCTGTGTCTTTGATCTGCATGAAATCAATTTGAAAATGAATAGGATTTCCAATAGGTATAATTTTTGGTTATAAAAACTGAAAAGGAAGTTATTTAAGAGAATAAAATTTATAGGTTGCTGATGTCGTTAGTGAGATATCAGTGATTTAAGATTTTAGGGTGAAACTGAATTTCTATTAATTTATCAAAGGTTTAACATAAGCCATGCTTAACCATGAAAGAATGTAACAAAATAAATAGGATTTAACGAAATTTTGCCGGAATGACTCTGAAGATCTATAAATAGAAATTATCAAACAAACTATGGGGGGTGGCAAATATTCACATTGGAATTGAATGGATAAGACAAGGGAAGTCCGAAAATCTGATAGCAATGCCAAAATGTGACCAGCGAGCACCCTCAAGTTAAAACATCTTATAAAACGTGTAAAATTTTATTTCAGTTAACGTACATGAAATTTTTTCTGTCGGCAAAAAATTATCAACTTTAATTTTCAATCACTGTATCTTTGCAAAGATCTTTGTGTGACACGAAATATAAATTAAGCTGAAAAATTGCTCTTAAACTCACTGTCATCCGTTGCCCGACAAAAACACTAGTGTCCTAAGGTAGTGGATGATTATAACATTTGAAAGACAAACACAAAAACTCATCAAGTCGATTGTAAGAAAGCAGGTGGTCAGAATAACATTTTGAAATAAAAAATTATAATAATAGCCAAATTTTGAAAGTATGATGGTATATCCATGTAATAAATTCTCTCACGAACAAGTACATGATAACTCAAATATAGAGAGCATGCATCTCTCACAAGGGGAATCTTTTGACGGACTCCACATGCAGGAAGACAAATTCCTGTTTTAAATAAACAGTAAAAGGATATGGAGTAAATGCACATGAGACAAAGTCTCTACAAATATATGGAAGAACCAACGAAAGGAACAATGATTTTTCTGTCGTTCTTTATCTTGAAGTCACCATGGGCCTTCTATTCAATAATAAAGTATGCAAATCAGCTGAGTGACATTTATTTTGTCACGAATTGTAAGTGGTTGACATTATCCAAATTTTGAAATAACCGTTTTGAGTTCCATTTACTTTCTTTTCGTGACCTTATCTTAAATTTCTTGTAATATTTTTCTAAAATATTCCACATTTGGGTGTATTTATTAAAACAATTCTGTTCTCTTTTGGTTGATCTTCAGTACTAGTTAAAAGGCAATGTTTTGACAAAATATTCATAGCCATTGTTGCAATTATGAAATGGGGGTAATAATAAAATTAGTGAACATAATTACCAAGAGCCAAACAGGTGGAAACCACCTGGAAATGTCGATCTAAATGGTGCTGACAAGGTACTGGCATTTCAAAAGAAATGATTGGTTTTTAAACTGGTTTTAAAACTGGTTTTATGGTTCGTCAAACCTCCCTTCCATTACCGTAGTGTTCGGTTGTAACTCAACAGCAATTGCTATTGATAAGACGTATACAGTTAAAGGAAAAGATTATCCCAGTATTAAGGGGACGACCATTTGATTTTCNGGGGGGGGGGCTTGGTCGATTTTGTAAATAAATAATTTAAACTTGGTGCCAGTGAAAATAAATATTCTAATCCTACTTGTCCTGCAAAATAAATATTTAATTTTAATTTGAAGGATAAATTTTTTGTTGCAATTGCAAATAAATAATTTGATGTGACATTTGGTGAAAATAAATACATGTAATTTGTTCGAACTTTTCATTGAATAGAGAAATTTTCCGGGCAAAATCGCTAAAGCCTCCCCTTGAAAATCAAACGGTCGTCCCCTAAGTAATGAAATAGTCTTGATTCAGATTGAGGACCGAAACTTCAAAACTGATAACTTGAGGAGTTAAACATGCTGTAACTGTTGATTTGCATTTACATCATTCCGACATGTACCAAAACATTAAACTTGCAAATTTGTCTCGCCGTTTCAATACGTCATATGTGTAAAGCAGCCCAATCCCCACTCTAGAGACTGTACAGTTGGGACCCGATCTTGATCTGATAGCTATTGAAAAACTTTTTTATGATTTTTTTGAAGTCGTGATCAATAAGGCGATCAAGGAAGTAACTACAGTTGGGTGCAGTCATAACCTCTCACAAAGTTACCTTTAGTTAGAACTGTTCTAATGACTTAGAACTGTTCTAGAACAGTTCTAGAGCTGCTCTAGAAAAGTGTTCTAAAAGCAGTCACAGATTAGAACTGTTCTAAAAGCAGTCATCGAGTAGAACTGTCCTAAAACCGGTCATAACCTGTTCTAAAAGCGGTCATGACCTTCCGTATGACTGCTTTTAGAACTGTTCTAAATTAACTTAGAAAATGACCTTTTTTATGACCATTTTAGAACTGCTTTGTCTTATGACCACTTTTAGAACTGCTCTATTTTATGGCTGCTTTTAGAACTGTTCTAAGTTAACTTAGAAAATGACCGTTTATGTTAACTTCAAGTTAACTTAGAATTGTTTCTAAGTTAACTCGGAGTTTACTTGGATGAGAGGTTATGACTGCACCCAACTGTACATGTATGTCTAATGTAAAAGTCTAAATATTGTGCGAGCTTTCGCGAAACGAATCAACTGTGAAACAAACACTCCATAAGCAGGGACTTAATCATTTTGAAATTAAAATCGTCCTTTTAGTCGTTCATTTTAGTGCTAAAATGACCATTTTCGTCAAACGCGAAATGTAAGTCCTAAACGATACAGGTCTAGTAATTTCTATCGTCTCCCGTATCTCTAGTTCTGGAAAATATATCCATGGAATCCATTTAGCAAAAGATGCATTATTCATGAAAAGAACATCATCAATGTATCTATAAAAGAGATTGAAAGATCTAGCATTTTGACTTTACGATCTTTTACGAGTCTACGAAGCAGTTCAGTCACGTTGGAATATTTCTGCAAGTAGAGGTGCACAATAAGTGCCCATTGATATACCAACTTTCTATTGAAATAACACCTCCAAATGTGACAAATATATTATCAAAAAGAAAATTGAACATACTGCACACCTGTTTTTCATCGTGGCATTCCTTTGCCTTTAAAGTGGTTTCTGAAAAAATGTGGATTTATAATATTACAACAATTTCATTTTGAATCGGCAAAGGCTTCTTGAATAATTACTTTGATTTGTGATTTTTGTTAATCATGAAGAAATTGTGGTTTACAGTGCGGAAAATCCAATTGTTTTGAGGAAATATGTTTAGGAAAGTGAACAGAATTCAAGATTTTCCTATAAATCGTTCAATTTTTTTTTCGAAATTTTAGTATCCATAAATCTGATTTATGACACTTTTTGCATGAAGAATAAATCAATATGTTGGAGGTCTGTCTTTGATTGCCGACAAAATCTTAGTTTGTTAAAAAGACAACCCAGTAGTCTAGCAGAATGAAGATCCAGTGATGTATCTTTTATTGTATGGATTTGTGTGTGATTTTGGTACCCAATATAGGTATGGCAGGTCTTGATTGTTTCATTTTTAAGAGGATACTCTTCAAAACATTACGTTACGCAAACACTAAGAATAGTGTAAATGCGGATAATAGTTTAAAAAATATTATTTCATTTGTTAAAATATTCATTTTGTTACATGTAAATAAGACCAACGAAAGACAACTCTGCATAGTTATAGCCGTTCATTACCATTTTACGAAAGGTAACAATAGACCATATTCGAGTTCTGGTATTTAGATTCACCAGTTGCTGTTTGTCCGCCCTACGCCACAAACGTGTCCGCCCCATGTGACCATCTACATGACGTTTTAGGCTCTTTGGCGTGACGTTTTCTATACTGTGACGTATTGAGAAGTAGTCTAGTAAATCCTAATACCATAGGTCGGATATGGTCTATTGCCAAGGTGAGCGCTTTTCATACTTTAATTTCTTTATAATATTACAATAATTTTATGTCAGCTTTTTTTTATCTGATTTAGTATAAGTCTAAACCTACATTTAAAACTGGGTGAGATCTGATCGTCTTGTGATGATTCGGCACAAATCAGACAGCTATATGAATTAATAAAATCAAAGTGTGGTATTTCTGGGTTTACGTCATGTTTTGTTGTATTATGAAGTTGGTACATCGGTGGCACAACAGTTGGCAATAACGTTTGACCGATGAGCGGTATCATGTTAAATGTTGCGTGTCAATGATGCCAGGCCCAACGTTTGCTTGCTATCTTGGCAAAGACTAAAACATAACATTCTTTAATGTGTTCGAAACGATAAATAGTGATTAGATAGTGACGTTCAAATTTGGGGTCGGATAGCGTCCTGCTAGAATTCCGTTTCACTATTGTAGGATAATAGAATTATTATTATTTCATTTTTATTTTATTATTAATATTTTTTTTACTTGCTTTTTTTCCAACAATGTATGCACTGTTTTATCTAAAATACCTTTTTGGGACACATTCCTAATATGATGAATAAGACACTTATGACCTAAAGGACATAATATTTGTGTATTCATTTTGTACATGTTAAGCTGAATTTCTTTTGGAGCAATATTGTCTGAAAAAGTCGTCTCTGTAGATAAAAACGCATTTGCTTAAACCCTATGCTACCCTGAACATCATTGTGTATTAGTCTTAAGAATGTTGATTTTCCAATTTAATTTTTTTGAGGATGGGAAGAAAATTTGGGTAGATAAGCATTGTAATTAAGAAAACTCAGTTTGAGAATGTATGCAATAAATTCGTCCAGGACACATCTCATCTCATCAAATTGAATATAAGCTATAGATCTTGTTATCTGTAATGGCTTCCAGTTAAATTCCATAAATATAAGAAATCAGGAAAGGATATGGAGAACATTCACAATAGACAAAGTCTATACAAATGTATGGTAAAACCAAGCAATAGAACAATGGTTTTGTTGGTTTTTTTTCACATTGGAGCAGTATTTTTCAAATGCATAGATTTTATATTTTCACATATATATATTGTACTGTCTGAATTAACTGAAATTTCGATGCGTATGTAGTGCTGTTAAAAAAGGCAAACAAAATCATGAAAGACTACGAATATTTGTCTATTATCTGGCATATTCTATAAGTCGCGTACACTTTCATAATTTTGTTTCCGTGATCTTAGTTACATAACACCGTGTCCAATATAACATTCGGGGGGCGGCACAGAGTTGTTTTGTGGACGGCGATTTGAAGCAGGGAAAAGCCGGTATGTCGATGTACTTTGTCTTCTTTGAGTAAATAAATCAACTCTAATACTGTGTAAACTGCATTGCGAAACTTAGTGATGTCTAAAGGGGGGGGGGGAGTTGAACCTATTTTGCAGGTTTTATATGAATCGAAAAACAGTGAAATATTGTGCAATGTATAGACACCCCCTCAATTTTCAAACAGGCGACTAATTTTTTCATTTATTTCGGTTGATATATATTTTTTTACATTGTAAAGAAAGTTTCCAACAGATAACACTTGCCCGAAAGAACAAATGTCTCTCATATTTACCACCTGCGACTTGCCATTATTTTTTTTTTTCAGATAATTCACATGTTGAGTCAGGGGCCGGCAATCCCGGTTGTTTTGGATAAGGAGATTAATTTCAAATTCGGACGGTCTTAAGTAAAAAAGGGCCTCAATTCATACTCTGTGTATTTATTATTGTTTTCTCCGTGTTTTGATGATTTGGACATTTGTTTTATCTTATATACGATTTCTGCAGATGTTTTTATTTCCCCCCTCCCCTTTCCATCATTGACGAAAATATAGAATTGGCAACATGCCCCTATCTCCCGGACTAACACTGTAATTAATTTGGATGTTTAAATGAGTGTTTTTAAGCTTACATGGATATAGCCAGGGTGAGCTTTTGCCATCACTTTTCGTTTGCGCCCGTCCGGCGGAGACTTTTCTTTAAAGATCTTCTCATTTGAAACTACTGGGCCAATTGGAAGCAATCTTGGCAACAATGGTCCTTGGGTGGTCACTAACAAAAAAAATGTTTTTCGAGTTCGGACACCAACCAAGATAGACACCAGGGGGAAACACAGTTTTAGGATTGGACCATATGGGAAAGCACATTTAGAGATCTTCCCTCCGAATTTACTGAGTCAGTGGGAACCAAACTTGTCCAAATAGTCCTTACTTGGTCCCCTTAAAAAAAGTTGTTTTTCAGGTCAGAGCTATATCCAAGATGGCTGCCAGCAGGGAACATAGTTATCTTCTTCTCTGAAACTGTTGAGCCAATTGGAATAAAACTTGGTCAAAATAGTCCTTTGGAGGTCCTTTGCAAAGAAAACTTTTCAGCGCTATATCCAAGATGGCCACAAGCTAGGAGCATAGGTTTAACATTTGACTCTATGAGAGACGACATCGAAAGATCTTCCCCACTGAAGCTTATGACCAAATTTGAACCAAACTTGGCCACAACAGTCTTTAGGTTGTCCTCTGTAAGAAAGTTGTTTTTCAGCTCAGGGCTATATCAAAGAGGGCCATCAGTGGGAACATAGTTTAAGGAAAACACATTCAAATATCTTCTCTGAAACTGCTGAGCTAAATCGAACCAAACTTGGCCATATATAGTAAATAGTATTAAGTTGGTCCCCTGCAAAAAAAGTTGTTTTGCGGGTCAGAGCTATACCCAAGATGGCCACCAGCGGTAAACAAAGTTTTAATATTGGATCATATAGGGACATATTCAAAGATATTCCCCTCTGAAAGTGCCACAGAAGTATTTAAATAGCCGTCTGCAAAAAAAATGTTTTTCAGATTCATGACCAAATGAAAAAGTGTTTAAATGTTGAACAATATGTTTTCTTTACATACTTTGAAATTCAGACCATAGAAGTTTATTTGACTAAATGTATTGGCCATTGTCCAGGTGAGCGATACAGGCTCTTACGAGCTTCTTATTGGTATGCAAAAGCAGTGCACAGAAAGTAAAAATTTCCTCTGAAAAAGGTGAAGGTAAAACAATTTTAGTGTGTAAGTAAGAGGAAAGCTGTCAATGTGACAGTAAACCGGGGTTTCTTTTCCATGAACACTATACCTTATCTAGAGGTCAACCCTGAATATCCCAAATGTATATCTTTTTAAAATGTGTAATGTTTAGCCTTCCTTTCAAGTCGTCTATTTTGGAAGTTTATAGAAAACTGTTGGAGACGATATCCTGCTCTGTCCTGAACAAATGGGTTATAACAGATATTTGACTGGCTAATTGAGTTCAGTAGCTGGTAATTATGGCATAAATTATCAAAACTCAAAACTCGACATGCACACCTCTGATATATGTATTGATGAAGGACAACAATGAAATCGTTGTTCCATTTGCTTAATCATACAATGCATTTACTCCATTATCCCTTTACTTGTACAACTGATCTGCAAAATATTTTTTTTATCTCAAACTAGTATATTTCCTCCGGACAAATGATGAACCAATTTGGCAACCGCCCGCCATTTTCACCAAACTAATATCCGGATTCTCTGATGGAAACCCTAGACAAAAAAATCCGTACGAGGTGTCTTTGTGGTATAGTTGAAAACAATGACCCGCGAAAATATTATCATACATTGCCCGTGGGTCCCAACTTATCACTTTTGAATGAAATATCGGTAGTCCTTGTAGCCATATAAACTTAATTTAACTTAAAATTGACTTTAAATTTGATCGTGAAGCTACTTAATAATGTCATAAAAGTTTAAAGAAAATTGCACGAATTTTATGAAAATTTTGAATAACTGGAGCTATACAGGTGACTGCATACGTTTTCAATGAAAATCACATTCGTAAGTGGTGAAAATCACATGCGTTTATTTCATTACTCAAACAATGAAAAACGCGCATAATCATTTCCGTTATCTTATCCCGAACCATTTTCCTGAATATAACCCTTACCTTTCGCTGAATTTAACGCCAACCATTTTCTTGAATATCACTCGAGTCCTTTCGTTCAATATAAATTTAACCGTTTCCCTGACTATAACTCTACACCTTTGCTTCATTTTAACCTGAACCCATAGCTTTCGCTAAATATAATTATCGGCCTTTCCCTGAATATAACCCTAATTGTGTTCCTGACTATAACCCTAACCCTTTCCTTTATTTTAACCATAACAATTTCCCCTGAATTTTTCGGGGTCATTTACTGGTCCGACAGTCAATAGTCCGACAGTCATTAGTCCGACGGTCAATAGTTCGACGGTCATTAGTACGACAGTCATTAGTCCGACGGTCAATAGTCCTACATTATACGAAATTATGAATTAAATGAAAGTTTAAATTAGTATTCAGTTTCAACTTCTTAAGGGTTCCAAATATTGAAATCCAAGATACGCGCTTGCTGGGGAACATTAACCTTATGAAAAATTGTGATATTGGCAAAATAAAAGGAGGAGTATCTAAAGTGTTGGTCTTAGGTAAGGCCATTTTAGTTTTTGATATATATATATATATATCAAGGATATTGCCGATTAATTAAGTATATTTAAAGAAATAGCATCCCCATCATTATGCTTGGGCTGGATATGAAGTAAATCATTGGATACGAAGTAAATCATTTGATATGAAGTAAATCATATCTAATTTTATGTAAACTTTGTTGAAAATTAAGGAGTATCTCCCTCATGCAAAGCTCTGTCCTTGGCTGATTTTGGCTTTACATTTTGATCATATTCGTTATTTGTTCTCTATTTGTTTTAAACATCTTTGAGTTTATGGTCTTCCAAACGTTTAGATTTTATTTGCACTGAAGAGACACAAGTTGTCGAAATGTGCATATGCAGAAACTAAATTCACAGTAAATTCGGTATTTAGTTATTTGTTACCACTGGGTCGATGCCACTGCTGGTGGACTGTTAGTCCCCGAGGTTATTCACCAGCCCAGTAGTCAGTAATTCGGTGCTGACCCGAAAACCGATTCTATTTGGAACATTACAATATCTAATTTATGTAAACTTTGTTGAAAACTAAGGAGTATCTCCCTCATGCAAAGTTCTGTCCTTGGCTGATTTTGGCTTTACATTTTGATCATATTCGTTATTTGTTCTCTATTAGTTTTAAACATCTTTGAGTTTATGGTCTTCCAAACGTTTAGATTTTATTTGCACTGAAGAGACATAAGTTGTCGAAATGCGCATATGCAGAAATTAAATTCACAGTAAATTCGGTATTAAGTTATTTGTTTCCACTGGGTCGATACCACTGCTGGTGGACTGTTAGTCCCTGAGGGTATTCACCAGCCCAGTAGTCACTACTTCGGTGCTGACCCAAAAACCGATTCTATTTGGAACATTACAATATCTAATTTTATGTAAACTTTGTTGAAAACTAAGGAGCATCTCCCTCATGCAAAGCTCTGTCCTTGACTGATTTTGGCTCTACATTTTGATCATATTGGTTATTTGTTCTCTATCAGTTTTAAACATCTTTGAGTTTATGGTCTTCCAAACGTTTAGATTTTATCTGCACTGAAGAGACATAAGTTGTCGAAATGCGCATATGCAGTAAATAAATCACAGTAAATTCGGTATTTAGTTATTTGTTACCACTGGGTCGATGCCACTGCTGGTGGAGTGTTAGTCCCCGAGGGTATTCACAAGCCTAGTAGTCAGTACTTCGGTGCTGACCCGAAAACCGATTCTATTTGGAAGATTACAATATCTAATTTTATGTAAACTTTGTTGAAAACTAAGGAGTATCTCCCTTATGCAAAGCTCTGTCCTTGGCTGAATTTGGCTTTACATTTTGATCATATTGATTATTTGTTCTCTATCAGTTTTAAACATCTTTGGGTTTATGGTCTTCCAAACGTTTAGATTTTATCTGCACTGAAGAGACATAAGTTGTTGAAATGCGCATATGCAGAAATTAAATTCACAGTAACTTCGGTATTTAGTTATTTGCTGATTGGAAGGAAGTCTTCAACGCGATGGGATATCGTCGAAATATTTAAGGAAGTCAACATATTTTTAATCTATGTTTATATATTAGAATGAATCACATCATTCAACAAATCACGCGATGGCGAACTTAAAAGGGCAATAACTCCAAGACGGGTTTCCCATTTTTTTTTTTCAAAATCGCAGGCAGGTAGATCTTGCAATTGTGATCACTTATCTTTATGTCAGATTTTTAATATATCTAACGGTTTCTGAGTTATTTGAAAAAAAAACAACCATAAAAAATTATTCGTATGTTCTATTATTAGTAACAGCAGCAATGGTGTTTGGTCTACGGACTTCAATAACAAACTTGAAAGTACATAACCTAGTGATAGTTTGGGTCAAGTTTGGTTAAAAACTAGTGGATTTAGTAAAAGATTTTTTAAATTGATGGCAGACGGGCGACGGACGATAGATGCAAATTGATGGCAAAAGCTTACAGGAATTTTGGGTCAGATGAGCTAAAAGTGGCTTTTAAAAAAAATTGTAACGGAAAAACAGACGACGGATGGATGCAAAACAGCAAAAATAAATGAATATGTTTTATGAGATAGTATCATCAATTTAACAGAGCAAGATGCCTTCCATTGAATCCCATTCCCTTTAAGATAGATAGAAAGCGTTGCGTTGCGCAATTCAATCGCGCATTAGAAAAAATAAAGAGCCGGATACGGGTTAGGTTTGGTTTTCGTGCCGACGGCTTTTCCTTTGTGACGTCATAATTGAATGACAAATGTGAAACGTCACATTTTGTTTAGTTTGAAGCGAATTAACTCCCTTTTCTCGTAAATAACGTTTGATCCGGAAAATTTGCAACATATCTTCGTTAAAAGCATGGTGACATATACATTTTATTATTGTAACCAATAAATTACATCATAAACTACCTGTTCACAAAAATACATCAAATTCTCATGGATAAAAAGTTCATTTCTATTAAGCTAAAATTGCGTTTCCATATTTTCCCCGTGCATTCTATGTAAACTATGGTGAAAAAATGGCCAAAGATGAGCAAACTTTGATCTCAGTTCTAGAAAAAGCAAGCATGGTGACCCATACTTTTTATTACAGATTTTGGGTAAGTAGGATTGGTTCTTCAATTGTGCCGACTTACAGCAAAATCTCATGGATATGAATATTACTGTCTATCTACCTTAAAAGATGTAGATATCTGTCAACAGCCAATGTTTAAACATGACTGGTGGACGATGGAAACTATGATTTCCATTTTGGTTGTCTCTTTTGCAGTACATACAAGTGGATAAATGAAAACAGATAAATAGTGACTAAAAGGGGTTTTTCGTCGTTATATAGAAATAACAAAATATCGAAATTTACTTTCTGCATATGGCTATTTTGACAACTTATATCATTTCAGTACAGATAAAAATCAAAAACGTTGGAAATCCAGAAATCGAAAGATGTATAAAAGCTCATAGAGAACAAATAATTCAAAGGGTCTGAAGTTAGATTTTAAAAATTTTGATATTTTTTATTGTTTTATTAGAAATCTATAACAGATACTTGCAAACATGGCCAGCATACAAAGATTTTAAATTCTGGAAATTTCGAAGAAAATTTAAATGTCCATGTAGGAGTTCTTGCCTTTTTGCCAAATTTTCGTAATTATATACATTTTGTCTTGTATTTCAAAAATGAGTTGAGATGGAGGTTAAGTTTGAATAGCAAAAGTGTTCAGCTTATCAAGGAATACATTTCGTACATATTTTCAACAGGTTCCAATCTCATTCAAGAGGCCCGCCACTTGGGAACATAATCTAACTTATTGGAAACATGGTGACCATCTACTAAGGTTTGCATATCTGTACCAATATAAATCCAAAATTGCTGCCCCGGTGAATAGTTTGATATAGGAGAATGTTGTGAATTGATACTGGAAAACTTTTTCCTACATCAAGTTAATATTAACTATGTATGGTAACATAATGGTCATTAAAAATGTATGATTTGTACCCATCTTAGATTCAAGATGGCTGCAACTGCAGATCATAGTTTAACATTGGTCCCTATTGGAAAATGTTGTAAATTACTATGTCTTGAAAATCGTTTCATATATCAAGTTGATAACAGCTAGGCATGTTAACATGACAGTAATCTACAATATGACTGACTTTACTACCAAATGACTGTCATCTAAAGTAAATCATTAAACCCTGTGTGAAATCTTATTCGATCAGTGTACACCGGGTGAGCTATACAGACTCAAGTGTGAGCCTTAGTTTATTTCATCGATCCGATTTCAACCAAGCTTTATAGGAATATTTTTACCACAATACCAAGTTGTGCAATGGTGTTTTCAAAATTATTGACCCTTTGTCAGAAATTTATGATATTTTTAACCCGTGATTTTTTTTAAATTTAGTGCCACAACTACGTCTTTTATTTGATTTCATCCAGAATTGACACAGTTTTTGATCACATTCTTCAGATGTGCATATCGTTTTGCCAGAATTCTCACCTTTTGCTTTTGGTATAGCCCTTTTTGGGCTGGGGACTTTGGCCATATTTTGGCCGTCTTTTGGACTTGAGCACATGGGTCGATGAACTTCATGATGTCAAAAGTTTTATACCTGTACTTCAAATTTTCAGCAAAAGTTAGAAAAAATAATAATAAAAAACCGGACCCTGGATTTCGTCTCAAATTTGGCTGTACTCATGACTCGAGGGATAGGGGGTTATACTCTTCTAAAACCAAAGTTATGCTGCTCCATGCCAACGACTGTGGAACCATAAAAGCAATCGCAAAATTTTGGTGGCTGCATAAAAATTCATACCAAACAATCAAAGGCTTTAACGACTGTCGAACTAATGACCGGCGGACTAATGAATGTCGGACTAATGACTAGGATTAATGACCACCGGACTAATGACTGTCGGACCACTGACGTGATCCCAATTTCTTAACTGATGCGCCTTGTCAATCATATAAGTGATGATTTAAACGTTCATGTTTTCACTCTAATGAGGGCGATGCGCGATTGATTTTGATGTATGATAAGGATAATTTATGTTTTTTTTTTGTTGTCTTACTTTCATGTGAGTATGTGTTTCTGAACGAATTATGAATTTCAAGGTTGATTTTTTTTATGTCTTGAATTTCGGTTTCCAATGGTACAACGCAAAAAGGGGCTCTTACTAAATTGGCCAAATGGACTTGTATATTTAAAGAGAATCAAAAACACGAATACAACAACAATAATAATACAAAATACAATTGAAAATGCAAAAATACCCGAGTTGCATAATAAACAGTAATTTTTGTTATGCTGCACACGTGTTTCAAGGAGTATTGAGGCCTTTTCCATAAGAACCGTCCAAATTTGAAATTGATCTCCGTACCCGAAACAACCGGGATTGCCGCCCCCTAGACCGAATTCTCCTGCCTCAATGGTGCAAATATTACTTATTTGTCGTTTATCTTTTCTATTTGGACTTTTATTTTTATTTTTTAATTTTTGCTGTTGACTTTTATTGTTATTTTTTTATTTTTGCTGTTGCTCCAACAGCAAAAATTTAAAGATAAAAATAAAAGTCCAAATAGAAAAGATAAACGACAAATACATGTAAGTAATATTTGCACCATGTTGCAGGGGAATTCGGTCTAGCCGCCCCTGATTTCTTAACATATAATAAATGGCAATTCGGAAGGGGGTAAATATGAGAGACATTTGTTCTTTCGGGCAATTGTTATCTGTTGGAAACTTCCTTTACAATGTAAAAAATAATTGTCAACACGTTAGTAGCCTGTTTGAAAATTGACGGGGTGTCCATACATTGCACAATATTTCACTGTTTTTCGATTCATATAAAAGCTGAAAATTGGTTCAACACCCCTTAGACATCACAAAGTTCCGCAATGCAGTTTATATAGTATTACAGTTGATTTATTTCCTCTAAGAGGACAAAATACATCGACATACCGGCTTTTCCCCGCTTCAAATCGCCGTCCCTTAAGGTAGTACGGGAGTTTAAAATTGCGCATCATTCTTGCGCATGTGACTTAAAATGGAATTTACTATGGGAACGTTGCCAAAACCATTTTCAATGTCTTATAATAGTTAAATTTGATGAAATATGCCAATTTTATTTAGTAACCATGCAAAATATTGAACATTTCAGCTAACTCGTGTTCCATTAAGGGGAGATAATTTGTATAGAAATTATAGGGAAAATGAGTTTTTTGCAATTTATTCAAAAATAAGTTCGGTGACCCCCAACTTTTTTCATGGAAAG
Source organism: Modiolus philippinarum (assembly GCA_002080025.1). Classification (NCBI taxonomy): domain Eukaryota; kingdom Metazoa; phylum Mollusca; class Bivalvia; order Mytilida; family Modiolidae; genus Modiolus; species Modiolus philippinarum. Next base: position 14,391 of record MJUU01052063.1, on the reverse strand, counting down.
TGAAGGACAGTGTATAAGCTATTAATTTACCAAATTTAAAAAAAAATTCTATCTGATGTAACTAAAATAATTTAAAGTTTTGTTAAAATTCGCTAATTTTCCCTATTATTTCAACCAAAATAGCAGATTTTTACATTTCATATTTCATTCTTATATGGCCGGTGACCCCTTATTTTTATTTTATTTTTATATGCTCTAATAGCAAAGGGTAAATCATGAAAAAATCAGAAAATTCTATCTGACAGAATGTAAGACCCCGTACCACCTTAAACAACTCTACGCTGCCCCATAATGTTATATTGGACAAGGTGCATAACCAGCTGTTGAGACATGGATTTGCTGAATTTTAATCAAAGGGGGATGTTTTTTTTTAACTAAAGGTTGTGTTTTTTTTCAACACAACACGCCTAAAATCGTTTGCTTTGGAAGAAAAAAAAACATCCCCTTTATAATTTTTTGAGGTACTAGTCGACGTTTTTTTATCTGTAATTTGTATTTACTTTCTTTACGATTATTTTAATCCCACCGATTAGCAATCATATATTTGGTCAAAAATATTCCTTTAAAGTAATATCAATCGTCCGTTTCGGTAGTATCAATATCCGGTGTCGTTCCCATACGCTGCCTTTGTCTGCATGAAAAACAATTAAAAATGACGAAAGAAAAACAGACACAACGATAGGCACTCGGGATAGCCAGACTTGGTACCGTTTACCGGCACTAGCGAGAGTTAAGAAGATTAACCGGTTTTCCTTTTCTATATCCCGTTTCCCTATAGTAAAATAAATATACAAACAGATAGACTTCTATCCCGAAGACCACAATCTTAAGACAAAACGCAATTCAGAGAGATGAGTCAAGGGGTGGAGGAGGTGGGGGTGGCTAGCTCACGATGCCTAGTCCGCTGATAAAACACTGTCGCACTATGGAATAAAAATCAAATTCACAACTTCCCGAAAGAAATACGGTACATCACACGGCTTGTCGAATAAACAAGATTCCTGAATAGTTTTTGTTTCGTATCAATCATTCTGTTTATTGGCAGTTCACATCTTAATCGACGGGTTGTGTTATAAAACGTGTCAGAAATTATCAACATATGCTGTAAAATTGTCAACCATATTGAAAGTTCCTATTTACAAAAAACTACATGACGTGACATGTATATTTGTTAGATTGATTGAATACTACAGCTGACGTATAGGTAATTGAATATTAATTATGATCTGGAATATGAATTCACTTGTCCTATATTTTCAAGTTCACTGGTCAAATCTCCAGATTTCGGGCTGTATTGTCTTACTCTTTCGCTCGTGATATTTTACTGCATTTATACTAACAATTGACATTATGTTTTGAATTGGTCTTGCTTTGATATTTCTATGTCAGATTCTTTTATGTCATGTTACCAGTGGGCGATGTTAAATCGTTATTCCTATTTTGAAAAATAATGAAAAATTGTCTGGAACAACCCTTTTCAAAGGTTGGAAGCGGAGGTGATTGCCGTTAATTTCGTAAAATAATTACAATTCACCATAACGCTTGTCTGTATTTGATTACATATTATATATAATTGAACACATGAAACTTTTGATTCACCGATAATAATGGTGGTCAATGCCAAAAAAAAACAACCCTTGCTTAAACGTAACTTATCTATCTGTCATGTTTGAGTACAAAGATAAAGATGTAATTGAACGATGATATCATGAAATTGTGGAGTGTAAGATGCACAACGTAAAAAGGTGCAAGTCTTGTGTTTATAAAATTAAATTTGTTTCTGAAATGAAGCATAACTATTGCTCTCGTTGGTATTGTAACATTGTAATACAAGATGTATTTTCATGCACTTAGGTTCCTACGGATATGGGATACAGGATTTATTTCGTTATCGATTTATTTTTCCTGTTTGTTTTTTGTAACCATGTAGAGTTATATACAATTCAAATCATCTAAAAATTACAACAAATGCAAAGACAACCAGAGTAACGGTTCTTAGACTGCAATCTCGCTTGATGTTCTAACATAATCTGAACTGAAAATAACCAAGTTTGAATGGACACAATATATTATTATTTTCATTATTTTTGCATTACTCCTATATTCTCATTTTTTTATTTCTATTTATCTTTCCATTTATCCCTTTTTGTGGTTTTTTGTATGTATTTTTTTATTTTCATTTTTTATTATTTTTTTTCAGTCAATTTCCTGGACCTTCGTGTAAGGTTTGAGGCGCTTACTGCGTGTATTGTTAACTTTTTAATTAATTTCAATTACTATTGTGTTAATTTATTTCTAAGAACCTGAATTTTTTAAAGTGCACTCTCTTGTGTATGATATAATACGGGACTTTCCAGATAGAAACTCTCGTGTAATTGAAGGCGGAAACGATCACCTCAGATACCGGTAAGAAGGAATACTGGATTTCTAAACCTATTGAAATAAATATATACCCCATGAAAACAAACAATTTATGAAATTGAAGTGCATTTATGATTTTTCCTATATATAACCTGAAGCGCTACAAATCGTTTAAATATAAATCACCCTTAACTCAACATTGTTCATTCATTAGTGATTACCTCTTAATGTATTGATGTATTGAATTTTTTCATATAAAACACAACTTCTTTCTGGAGAAAACACACGATTCAAAAGTATCGTCATGATTTTCTTATCCTTGGATATATTACGAATGAATTTGGTGCTCAAAATTTATCGCTTTCATTGTTTCCATCACCTCAATTGGACACCACCTGTTAAAATTTATATGGTAATTTGGTGTATTAATCAAGATTGGTTAGCCACTTAATTAACATACTATGATGACAAATTATTGAAAAACTTAAGTCACAATATACAATATTTACAAAATATTGTTGCATTACGTAATTCCAAAGTCAAGATAATTGTATTATTATTATCAATATGTACAAATACTGACTGGAATCTTAAGGATGTATTATTTTTTAAGGTAAGTGTTCTATAAGTCTGTACCATCTCAGTCATCATCGAAATGTGATATATGATACTGACATTGAAATGTGAAATATGATACTGACATTGAAAATATAACTGCTTTAATTGAATTCATTTACATTTAATTAATTTAAATATTTACTCCAAAGGGAAAAGGGTATACAAAGTGCGCAATCTAAAGCAAAACTCAAGTCACACCTTTCGACCATTAATGAAAATCATCTCAATTTAGATGATGCAATTAAAAATGAGGTTGTAAATTATAATTTTATCATTCACGTAACATGTAGGCATAAGACAGATTTATGTTATTTTCCTCTTCCTATTTCATGTCTCATATATTATTCTTCTGCGTTCAGCCAATAAATCAATTGAGATCAAATGTGAATAAATCTGCTTAGTGGGGGTATGAGTTATGTATTCGATTTCCGTAATTTCTCCTTTTTTTATTTGTTTTAAATTTGATGTAACCCTTTTTTTTAATGTCGTACTTCAATAATTTCATTTTATGATGAATACTTTTTACTATAATGACAGAACCTAAAAATTTCGTTTAATATAGCATATACAAATGTACATTATTGAACTCTAGAAATATACTCTGACAAATAAGTAACGCAACATCAGGAAATAATGACATTGACTTCACAAAATTTACAATCATCATTTATCTTATTAATAGGACAGCAACATGTTATTTGGTACGATTACTGTCTAAGATAAACTTATCTCGTGAATGGAAAATGGAACACTTATCATAGAACAGTCAGTTAGCACTGTTTGGGAATCAATATGCCCCACCCCGTTACCTTCGAACACAACAGAATCTCGTCCCTTGTCCATGGTGTCTGCCATTTATTCTGCGGTATATTCTCGTTAAGAGTTAGATTTTTTTCCAGCAGTTGTTGGCCCTTCTCTGGTGGTGTGTACATGTATGTCATAATGTATTCCCAGAGGTTTTTTAGTGTAATCCATGTGGAATGAGTCGAAATGGTACCGTCTATGTGGTAGTTTTGCTTAACCAAAGATGTTGTTTGTTGTTACCGTAACAGCAACGGTATTGTTCCAGGTAATGTTCCGCAATTGGAGCAAACGGATGTACTGATCCTGAGCCCGATTCGGGGTTGACACTTGCAGTCAGTGCGAAAACGGTCCTCAGTTGATATTATTTCCAGAGACAGGAAATCGTGCTCACAGGAACGTTTTAATGTCTGACAAAGCTACTCTTGGATGCACCAGAACATACATTTTCTAATTAAGATTTTTGTTGAAATGAAATTGCTGAAAACATATTACATGTTGTGTTTCTTTTTGAAAGAGGATGATACATCGTCAAAAAATACCGAAGCAAAGGGGGGAAGGCGAAATTGTCACAAATTTACACAACATGAAAAAGCATGCTTTTGGTAAAAAGAGTTTCATATTGCAACATTACCGTGATTTCTATGCTTCAAATGACCAGAAGTTCATACTATGTTTGTGATATTACTGATATATAGAATTATTCCTACCAAGTTACAACTTGGTTATGTAGCTAGTTTCAAATTTCTTCCGTCAAAAGGGTTAAACTTTAAAAGTTAAAACTTTTTTTATTTAACCTTGAACTGTAGAAATAATAGGAAAAATGAAAGGATATGGAGTGAATGTACATGTGACAAAAACGCACACGATACATAGAAAACTCCAGTTTATCAATGAGGGTCTTCAACAAGAGGTGAACAATATTCACCCCCTCAAGCGAGATCAAGAAGGTCCCTAGCGTGCACATAAGCGGTATTCTTGACAAAATTATATCAAAGTCACTCCCTTGCTCCCTCCCCGCCATGGAGTTCCAACGATGCTCAGAGTTATCCAGCTGAAAGCACCAGGGTTACAAGAAGAGAATAAAAATGTTGAGCAACATCGATCGAAGATAAAATATGTCATTGAAGCAACACATGTCGGGAGCGGTCAATGAGGAAAAAAGTAAAACCGGGCAATGTCTTTTTATTAATTTAATTGTCTTTAAATTTACTTTTTATAACTATATTTTTCATTTTATGTTTTTCACCTTTTTTAAATCTCCACCATTTCGTGTTCCTTTTCATGAATTACTATGACGTACTGGAAACATGAAATTGACTGTATGGGATTCCATAAATATTTAGACAGCGATTATAAGGATTGAGTGTCAATAAACAGTAAAGTTTCGAGAAAATATTACAATGTAGAGCCAAAAATAAATTTTGATATAAAGTATGGTTTTGTCGTTTGAAGATAAGGATGTTGGATTGTGGTTTCCAACAGGGAAATATGTGCGACATCAGTTTCAGATAATAAGACAAATCAAGTTTGTTTTTTTTTTATCGAGTTCTTATCGTTGTTTTTTGTCTTATTTATGTTTTGCGTGTGTTTTTCCATGGAAAATTGTAGCATGTAATTGTAATTTAGAGCCGTTGAAGATGTTTCCTGTTATCCCCCTTTTTTTTTCATCGTGATAGGTAAAGCCATATTAATGAGAATTGCAGATTGATAATTTCAATGCATTGGTCATTTGTCATCGCTTTGTTATGCTTCACATTATCACATTTCTGCAAGTAAAGGAGCCCATGAATCGAGGAGCAAGAATTTGGTATCATATAAAACTGAGTCCAATTTATTTTACCTATTTATATGTATAAACCATGGGCTTGAATAACCCCCCGTTCACCCCCCCCTTTCCCAACCCCACCCATTTTTTTAAGTCGGCGTACATCCTCTCTTCAAAATAAAACATGTTAACAACCTGCATGCACTGGTGGAACAGGGCCCATTTATAGACCCACCTACCGAAATTTTGGATAATTTGGTAATTCGTTCAAGTTTTTCTTTCAGTTCCTTCAAAATGTTGACCAAATGCTTCCCAGTTATAAAAACGATGTATCAAATGATTGCTTATTATATGAGCTTTACAACGAACCCAAATTGTACAATTTCTATGCCCAATACGTTCCATAGCGCCTTTTAAACGTACCCCTACTCCTATGAAATATTGAGGAAAATTTAGATATTTTCATTGACATTGCGTAGGTTTGATGGTCTAAAAAACCCGAAGTGCATTTTAGTTTTTCAATCTATTTTCTTGAATATAAAACATGTTAACATAATGTTAACATATTTTTAATGATCAAACTTTTATTTTCAAATAGACCAAATAAATGGATCTTTGAATATTTCCGATTTTGACAAAGTTTTGTCATTCTTTTGCGCAATATTACTTTTTAGTAAACAAATATCATTTAAAGTAGGTATCAAATGAAAGCTTATTATATTTGCTTTACAACTATTACAAATAATGGCCATTCTTATGTAATATAAACATCATACATAAATAAAACTTACCCCCTAGCCCAACAATTTACTGTAAAATTGTCAATGTTTTGTCTATGTTCGCATAAAAATAACCAGAACACTCAAAATGTGTGTTGTATATGACAATGTTTCATAAATTATACTATGATTTCGTATTTTAACAGCAATTTGTTGACCAAAACTCAATATTTTGCCTGAAATTGATGAAATATGGGAATTTTCTACATTTCAGATTTGCCCAAATTTCACTATTAAATCGTTATTTATGCCAAATCTGGAGGATATATCTGCAGATGTGCCAATTCATTGTTCTAAGCGATACATTAGATGTCTGAAACATTGTTAAGAAAAACAAGAAGTGTTTGATGTGACTAAAAATACCGAAAAACTTACCCCTACCCCAACAAATATTCCTTGAAATTGTTAATTTTTTGTCTATGTTCGCAACAAATTAACTCAAACATGCAAAATGTGTGTTGAATATGACAATGTTGTATGAATAACATCACAATTTTTGGTAATTTAACAGCCGTTTGTTAACTTAAACTTAACATTGTGCCCGAAATTGATGAAAAATTGGATTTTTCAACATTTCAGATTTGGCCAAAGTTCACTGTTAACCCGTTATACATGGCAAATCTGGATGATATATCTGCAGATATGCCAATTAATTGTTCTAAGCAATACATTTGTTGTCTTAAAACAGTGTTTAGAATATCAAGGGGTGTTTAATGTGACTCTGAATACAGAGAATCTTACGCCTACCCCAACAAATTTTCCCTAAAATTTTTTTGTCTATATACGCATTAAAATAACCAGAACATGCAAAATGTGTGTTATATATGACAATGTTGCATGAATTACATCATGACCTGGTATTTTAACAGCCATTTGTTGACTTAAACTAAATATTTGGCCCAAACTGATGAAAAATGGGAATTTTCAACATTTCAGTTTTCTCCAAAGTGCATTGTTAAATCGTAATGTATGTCAAATCTGGAGGATTCATCTGCAAATATGCCATTTAATTGTTCTTAGCAATACATAAGTTGTCTGAAAGCATTGTTTAGAAAAAACAATCACTGTTTAATGTGACTCTAAATACCGAAAAACTTACCCCATACCCCAATAAATTTTTCCTATAATAAGTCATTTTTTTACTATATTCACATAACAATTACCAAAAACACACAAAATCTGCATTGCATTTAACAATGTTGCATAATTTCTATCAAGATTTGTCATTTTAAGCCCCACTTGTCAGCTTAAACTCAATATTTTGTACAAAATTGATGAAAAATTGGAATTTTCAGCATTTCAGATTTGACCAAAATTCACTTTTAAATAGTTATATGGTGCAAATCTGGAGGGTTTATATGCAGATATGCCAATTCATTGTTCCAACCGATATACAAGTTATATAAAAACAATGTTTAGAAGAACAAGGAGTGTACAATGTGACTCTAAATGCCGAAAAGTTTACCCCTACCCCAAGAAAATGATGCTTAAAAATCCCCAGAATATGTATGTCTGTATATTTATATGAACAAAACATACTAATATTTTACTTTCTATAAAAAATGCATTTTATATATCGCAATATGCAATTTTAATGCCAAAATATGGGTAAAATTGTATATTTTGGGCGATCTTCGTGAAAATGGGATTTTTCAGCTTTTCGGAATTTTACAAAATTCAAAGTTGAATTTTTGTATAACTGTCAATAAACCGCACACATAATCTTATTTGTGATATATGGGGGTCTCTGTGTAAAATGGTGTTTCAAATGATATGTTATTGGACCTTTATACAATGTTTAAGCTTTTCAAGCTGAATAAAATAAAATAAATTGTGTTGAATACTTGTGGTAATGGGTTATATGTTTGTAATTTAGGAGACTATAGTTATTCTAAAATGTTTAAAACATATTTTACTATGGCTTAGATATAATGAAAGGATATCTAATCAACATTTTCAAGTTATATGTCAATTTTATGAAGTATTTGCATCTCAAAGTCAAAACAGCAGAAATTCTGAAAAACGTAAAATTCCCAATTTGCATACAATTTCGAGCAGAGGAGTCAAAAAGAGACTTCTTAAAAAGTTTAAATCTACTTAAGTGATCTTCTGCATGTCAGCTTTAATGAAATACACACTAGAATTCAAATAAAACATTATTCTTCAATCATTTAAAGCCTGAATATTTCATATTTTCCTTTATTTTTAGGGGAGGGGTTCTAATTTTGACATTTCTGAACCTACAATACGTCTGAAACTAAAATGTTTGCACACGATTTGTTTCTAACATATCATAAATCATTACTACATTATATATTCAGAGTTTTACGACCATAAAGTCAAAAAGTCGAAATTGTGAAAAAATCGAAAATTCCGAAAATTCCCATTTTTCAAAAATTTTGTACCGAAAATCAAAAATTTATGGACTTTATTGGTTCTATTTTCGAACATTGTATCACAAATGATAAGTAAGGCATAAAAACTAGATCAAATGACGAGGGTTGTTGATCTGAAAGGAATTGACAGCCTAAAATTGCCATTTTCGCATTTTTTTTTTTGCATGGGGAGGGGTACATTTTTTGTATCCCTAGGTCATAAAAATGGAGTAAAGTGCCCAAACTTAAGTTAATTATAAAGCATATTGAGTTAGCTTTAATTTGGTACCAAATTTCAGTACATATTAGTTATCATTGAATAATTATGGAGCTTAAAAGATGAAACTTAGGTTAAAGCGAAAATAAAAGATTTTTTCGTGGTGTACTATAAAAGTGGCTCATACTGTCTATGTGTGCAGGTTATGTTCGTGTTAACATGTTTTATTCTGAAGAGGGGATGCAGGAGGACTGAAAACAATCGGTCTAGATGGGAAGTGGGGGGAGTGCACGGAGAGTGATTTCAGCCCATGGCCTAGTATATGCGAATGTATAGGATGAGTATTGTTATGTTCATTTGCTCATAAGGTTTTGGGTTGAAGACTCATTGGCATTTACTTCATATGTCAATTCTATAATTCAATAAAAAAAAATCGAAGACATGCATGTGATAAACTTCTTTAATTACATTTGTGACTCAGTTATTTTAATTAACACATGCCGGATATAACAGTACAAGACAAAAACTCCCAACGGTACTTTAAACTTTTTTTCTTGTAATGCAAATTACGTGTTATAATATTATGTCACAACTATTTATTCACGGTTGATATTACGAAAACGTGTTCTAACATATGGCATAATGATAAATGATATATTAGCAATATAGCATGCCTGTTTAACAAAAGTACAGACATTTTCAAAACCGATTGTTCGATTAGAGCATAATCATCTATCTTGAAACAAGATAAGCCGATAATGATACAAATTCAAAACAAAATTCTATCTACCATTGCCATCATGGCAATTATTTCGTCACAGATTTGTACTGAAAGCTCTATTTCATATTCTATAAGTCAGATGATCTTCAAAACTCTTTATACAGTGGGGTGCAGACATAACCTCTCATAAAGTTTACTTGAAGCAGACATTAAAGCTCCTCTAACTTAGAACTGGTACATGTAACTAGTCTGCTCTAGAATCCTGGCCGCTCTGACCAGTCATAGCTAGTATCCCGACTGTTCTGTGGAGAGACATGACTGCTCTGACCTGTTCTACCTATGACCGTTCTACTTAAGTCTGTTTTGGCCATGACCTTTCTACGAAAGTCTGTTCTGACCATGACTGATCTCCGCTGATCTGTTCTAGATGACCCTCTCATACCAGCTCTTGTCACAGCCCTGGAAGATATTCATAACGTGTCCAATATACACGTATTTCATATATTTAAAGTCTAGTTATATTATTAAAACAAAATTAAATAAAAATTAGAATTATGAAATTAATTATTCGGATATAAAATTGCATTTTGCCAGTAAAAGCTCTTATTCGCAGATAAAATATTTACCTGCGTTTATCCAGGTAAATTAAACAAGTAATATTATTTCCTTTCTCAAGACATATCCGAAAATTGAATCGCAATAGTTTTCTGTATATTTATCATTATAAATAAAAAAAAATGTAAATTTAATTATAGGAAAAAAGTCAATTGATCATCAATATACGCTTACTGAAACAAATAGTTATTGAAAACGTCGTCAAATAAGAGGGTTATTTATGTTTTTTTTAATTTATTTCTTCGGTTTCGGGCTCGAGAAACAGGAAATTCTGACACATCCAATTTCATATCCATTTTAAATTCTAGGACCGAAACAGTCGTGCCCAATGCAGACTTTGCAAAAATGGTCATGACCAGAGAAGACTTGGCAAGAACGGCCATGGCCAAAGCAGACTTATATAGAATGGTGATGGCCAGAAAAGACATAGGTAGAACGGTCATGGCTATGGCAGACTTAGGTAGAACGGTCATAGCTAGAACCTACATGATTCTAGGAACAGAGCAGACATGATTCTAGGACTGTTCTATGTCTGCTTCAAGTTAACTTCAAGTTAACTTTGAGCTGTTCTCGTGACTGTTCTCCAAGTTAATGTGGACGAAAGGTTATGTCGGCACCCCACTGTAAATTAACTATATCACAAACAAAAAACAACAAGACAAAACGACATAAAGAAGACATAATACACACTAAAAAAAACACAGAAAAAAATATTTCCATCAGCATGATTGACACGATTCCGGATTTTATTCCCACATCTCCGGCATATGGCGTCTTCATTTCGCAGTTTCGTTTGTAATTGCCGTGCCTGTAGTTTGTACAGCGATTTTGTCAACATAGCGAAATGACTGTTTCAAAAGCTTATACATCGAGGGCATGTTGAGTCACTGTAGCAGTTGACACTACAGAAGTTTTACATTCGTCACATGATTTGACAGACCGTTCACGACAATGTTTCTATTTTACAGATGAGAATAGATATCTTTGGGTAGTTCCAGACGTGATTACCGGACTTACAAAAAACGACTGTGACAAAACCGGACTTTTCACGTGCAGTGTGACGCGTGCCACACATGGAGCAGATCATGCTTACCCTTCCAGAGCACCTGATGATACCTCTGTTTTTGTAGGAGTTCACACGTTTGCCGATCTAATGTTCCAGATTTTCCATTTCTTAATTGTTTGTTTGCTAATATGAAAAAGAAAGAAAATGGGGTAAATGTCAAGGAGACAACATCCCATATCTAGGTTAAAGCGACCAAAACAAAGGATCTAGGGGTCACCGTACAGTCTTCAACACAGTGAGGAACCTCACACCATATAGCAAGCCCTAAATGGCCCCAAAAGGGTTAAAAAGTGAATAAATCAATGGAAACAAACCACATCCAATTACCCAAATATCAAGAAACTAAAATTTTATAAGAAGACACAAGGACAAGCCAATGACCAAAATATTCCTGACTTGGGACAGGCGCAAAAATTGCGGTGGGTTAAACTCGTTTTCTTGAATCCAAACCCTCCCCCTATGTGTGGTGAATGGCTAAAGAATAAATACACAAAAAGACTCACAGTAAAAATTAAACCAGAAAAAAGTCCAACTTATCAAGACGAGTACCCTTACAATGAAGTACATAAAACATGAAGACAATACACACAGGTACTGTCCGGACAAATACTCGCAGTTACTTACAGCTAGCTAAGGACATAATTTCCGTTGACTATGATATCAAGCCTTCTTACATATGAAACTTCAATTGAAATACTTCTAAATAGATTTGGTAAAACAACATCATCAGTTATGAAAGAAGAACATGTTATTGTGCAATGCCAAATACTGCCAATATGAAAAAAATGTTTAAAATTTAGTTATGGTGTAAAGCATTTAGGAGATGATCAATATTTTTGTAATTAATGTATTTATTTGTTGTATATTTTATTCAGTGATTCCAGAGTTCCCCTCATTAGGTCAGCTTCTGTATTTTCTACTATAGTTCTGAAGGTGTATATCGATCTGAACTAAGCTCTTAAATATCCTATATTTTGTTATAACGCTGGGTTAAACCTACGTGGGTTAAACCTATCATCTAGTTGCCAAAAACTTTATTTGTTATTAAGCCTAGGACGCAGAGTGTTCTAGGGGCTGTACAAAAGTGCAGGCGATGTTGGCATAAATGACCCAACAGCGATGGGTCGAATCCTAGACAGGTAAATACAAAAAAAATAATGCTGATTCAAATTTGAAGATCCAACAATGTTGGGCTGATCTTTAGCCGTAACATGTATACGTTTTAGCATAATGATAGCGTTAACCAAAGTTGTAGTCTTAGCTCAAATGCTATGTCGGTTGTAAAATGTCACTCTTTTCAGCTTACTGCACTTTTAAGTCTTCATCTTTTCTTTTCTTTTTAAGTGGAGAATTTGTTTCAGTTTAAGGTTCTGAAAAAAAATTGATATTGACGACTGACCAGGAATTCATTATACAAAATGAATAAATGCTTCAACAAAGTCTTTAACAAAACAAAAATAAAAGGAATGATGATATTGAAATCTTTCGTCTTAAAGAAAAGTCGACGTGTGATTTGATAATATATGTGGTATTATCTATCGATTATTCACTTTATTCGTTCATACAAAATAAAGGGCTACGCAGAGCGCAGCATTAAACGACTATAGCATGTCGACCACTGAAATTTGAAAGACTGTAATTTAAAATGAATGTGGACACAGTAAAGAGGTTCACACATTAAGAAGTTGGGCGTAAACTAAGGTAATTAAAAATCAGCCCTTTCGATCCCTTCTGATAGGATACATAAGAGCTATCCAAAATATGTTGACTACAAAAAAAAAATCCCATTGAAATCGGTTATTTGAACAGCTGCAATTGTGACCCTGTTTTGCCCCCATTAGCTCAGAAATGGTTAGAGATACGTCCAATCTGTCACATACTACTTAAACCTCATGTTAAGAACGATCAAAAGCAAAACATCCGATTGAAATCCGATGAAAAACAAAGATTTGATATATTAGGAATAATTGCAATTTTGGCCCGTTTGGCCCAATATAGCTCCAAAACGACAAGAGCTACACCAAATCTGTTGGTATATTGATTATCAAAGGCTTATAACAAGAGGAATCCAAAGAAAAAAATCCTATCAAAATGTGTGTGTGATGAAAAAGAAAGATTTCACATATTTTTAAAAGTTGCAGTTTTTGCCCCGTTGACCCTTTTAGCTGGGAAACGATAAGAGCTATGCAAAATCCGTTGGCACACCACTGAAAGCTTCAACAAGAGGAATTGAAAGAAAAAATCCTATAGAAATCAAATGAAAAATAAAAATTATAGGTAATCCTCAGGTTTGCGATTTTGCCCCCCCTGACCCCTAATAGCTCCAAGAGGAAAAAAGTTATCTAAAATCTGATGTTGCAGCACTATGTTTATTTCTATTACGGCATTTCAAAAAGCCCGCATCAAAATCGGACAAAAATTTTTAAAAAATAAAGTACATGCCACATAATATCTGTTGGAGTACCTCAGATAAGAAATTTAATTAGAAACACACTGAAAGAAACCCATCAAAATCTGATAAATAGTTAATATTCTACAAATATGTACAAACACCCAATTTTTCCCTATTTGGTCCCCTTTTAAAAAACGAGCTGGGCCAAAAACGCTTGCTTTGGTGCCAAGGAATAACTGTTTAAATTTTCATTAGGATTGATCAACTTGAACTTATTATAAGTTATTGACCAAAATCAGAAGTGTATACAGGCGACGGCAACGCTAGACAACGACAACGACGACGACAGCGCCATACCATTATACGAACTCAATTTTTTATTTTCGGTCCTATAAAAACAGTTGAAACTCATAAACATGAGGAACTTGCGGTCTGTGGTTTATTTACATTTGCTCCATATACGGTCCTATATTTGTACAAGTTTAAACCATCTGAAAACATATTTTATCAGGAATAAGCTAACTTTAATGTCTGTTATCTAAATCAAACAGGAATTCTGGTCACGAAAGGTGTTCCTCAGAATCACTTTGTTTCATTCCAAAAATATTTATATTGTTCCTTGTTTTCGCCATAAGATATGATTGACATAATTTCGGGTCATCCAGTCTTTGTCTTTTA
>MJUU01052060.1:21539-77295 GCA_002080025.1 Modiolus philippinarum | reverse complement strand
GAGCTACAAGGGGTCAAAGGGGCCAAAATTGCAATTTTTCTAAATGAGTCATATCTTTATTTTTCATCAGATTTCGATGGATTTTTTCTTTGAATTTCTATGGATGTAAAGTTTTAGTTGGTAGTACATATTTTGCATAGCTCTTACGGTTTTTTATCAGTTAGTAATCAAAAGGGTTTTTTCCCTATTTTGTTTCTAGCTAATTACTGTGTCTAGCTTCTTTTTGTGTCCATCTAATTATTGTGTCAAGCTCTTTACTGTGTCCACATTCACTTTAAACTACTTTTGTTGAAATTTCAGTGGTCGACATGCTGCGGTCGTATCATGCTGCGCTTGGCGTAGCCCTTTATTATTAAGAATTATAGAAGTACAAAATGTATCATAAATTTTTCTTTTTGTTCCAATTAAATATATGTAAAACAAATAATAAAAACAGATTTAACTTTACATGTGGTCATAATATATGTACATGTATATATATATTTTATTAATTTTTTAAGTATATACATTTACAAAGGTATGTTAGAGTTGTTTATTGTATTGTAAGATTTCAAATTCATGCAGAGTTGTTTGATAACCCTTATTTTTTATTCAATTGAATAGTATTTAATTTTTGCAGCACATTGATATCATCTTTTATAATCACATTTCTCATCAAAGCAGATTTAAGAGTGGGTCTTATTTGGATCTACGCTGGAAGCAGAGTTTTTCAGTATGCAGAAATAGGATTGTCACACAAAAGTGCATATGAAAACTGGAAGAGTATCTGGCTTGATATCAGAAATGCCGAAAACTTCAGAGTATTTTTAGTTCGCCTCAACAAAGTTGAGGGGGACTATTGGAGTAACCCCGGCGTCCGCGTCCACATCTACCTCTACGTCCGCGTCCACATTTGGGCATATATCTCTGCAACTATGCATGGTAGGATCATCAAACTTTGTATGCAGGTGCATCTTGGGCTATCTCACAGCCTCCAAGAAAATTGGGTCTCTCTGACCTATATTTTCGCTTGAACGACTTACATTCAAGTTTACTTCAGAGTTCAGATCTCAGTCACTATACATGGTAGGTTCATGTAACTTTGCATATGCATGCATCTCTGATGGTAGGTCAGCATCCAGGCAAAATAAGGTCACTTTGACCTATATTTTCCGCTTGAACGACTTGCATTCAAGTTTACGTCCGAGTTCAGATCTCAGTCACTATACATGGTAGGATCATGTAACCTTGCATATGTATGCATCTCTGATGGTAGGTCAGCATCCAGGCAAAATTAGGTCACTTAGACCTATATTTTCCACTTGAACGACTAACATTCAAGTTAACGTCCGAAATCAGATCTCAGTCACTATACATGGTAGGATCATTTTACCTTGCATATGCATGCATCTCTGATGGTAGGTCAGCATCCAGGCAAAATTAGGTCACTTTGTCCTATATTTTACGCTTGATTGATTTACATTCAAGTTTTCGGATGAGTTCAGATCTCAGTCACTTTACATGGTAGGATCATGTAACCTTCCATATGCATGCAACTCTGATGGTGTAACAGCATCCAGGCAAAATTAGGTCACTTTGACCTATATTTTAGGCTTGATTGATTTACATTCAAGTTTTCGGACGAGTTCAGATCTTAGTCACTCTACATGGTAGGATCATGTAACCTTGCATATACATGCAACTCTGATGGTGAATCAGAATCCAGGCAAAATTAGGTCACCTAGACCTATATTTTATGCTTGATTGAATTACATTCAAGTTTTCTGACGAGTTCAGATCTCAGTCACTACACATGGAAGGATCATGTAACCTTGCATATGCATGCATCTCTGATGGTTTGTCAGCATCCAGGCAAAATTAGGACACCTTGACCTATATTTTATGCTTGATTGATTTACATTCAAGTTTTAGGACGAGTTCAGATCTTAGTCACTATACATGGTACGATCATGTAACCTGGCATATGCATATAACTCTGATGGTAGATCAGCATCCAGACAAGACCTATATTTTCAGCTTGATTGATTTACATCCAAGTTTTCGGACAAGTTCAGATATCGGTCACTTTACATGGTAGGATCATGTAACCTTGCATATGCATCCATCTCTGATGATAGATCAGCATTCAACATTGACCTATATTTTCCGCTTGATTGATTTACATTCAAGTTTTTGGACAAGTTCAGATCTCAGTCACTGTACATGGTAGGATAATGTAACCTTGCATAGGCACGCATCCCTCATGGTACATCAGCATCCAGGCAAAAGTAGGTCACTTTGACTTATGTTTAACGCATGAGTGATTTATGTCCGAGTTTTCAGGCAAGTTCAGATCTCAGTCACTATACATGGTAGGATCATGTACAGTGTTCCAGCTAGGATTTAAAAAGGGCAGGTAGCCAACCCTGAAAAAGGCACTTTAGCGCGCTGATTGAAAACTCAAAAAGGGCACTTTCGGGTGCTGACTGATAATTAAATAAAAGCTAGTCATGCATTGTCTTTATTATTTCAACAGTTATACAAACATTTTAATATAGCCAAAGTTAACTATTTAAGGTAGTATTGAATTTTTCTGTCTTTGGCAATGAAAAATTTTGTAACAACATTTTCTGTTCTAAGAATACCTGTGATAAGGCCATGATGCCAATGTCGATCTCCCTCCAAAAACAGGAGATTGAGGGGTCAATGCAGGAGTTTTTTTTAGCATGTTTGGGGTTATTTTAATGGAAGAATTTAGCATTTCTGTGCTTATTAATATGTTAAAATGAGTACAAACTATTAACAGATCAAACTTCCAACATATTTCAATAATTCACATGGCACAGTCACCTACTTATGACATTGCACCACCAGTCTTCCTGGTTGATGATACAGGTTATGTCTATTATCTCTGTATTTTCTAAGTAAAACTGTTTGATGCTCATATCTATTGCTTACTCTCACATTAATACTCTGAATTAATTACAGAGTTCTTATTCTTTGCCTTGAATTGCAAATTGTTTTAACAAAATAACAATTCAACAAACTGATTTGTTCATATGTATATTTTTAATCTTATTTCAATTGGTATTTTTAAATTTGCAACTATTTATACAATTTAAGTTAAATCCAATAAAAAATATTCTATAAAGTGATGTAACTTTTCATTTCCAAAGAATTTATATATAAATTTCAATTAAAATTAACACCAAAATGTTGGTAGAAGTTCTACACATTATAAGGGGACATAATTCAGCATATAAATTGCATAATTGAACCATTAGTTTTGACCTCATTTTTCCGTTTTCCACATTGATTTGTTAATATCAGGGTTTATATTCATTAAACTAACGGTTCATTGTCTATTTTATGTATGATAAATGTTCTAAATTCCTCAACTGGGCTTTCACATTTCACTTTGACCACGTGTCAGTGTCAAACACCTTGATGATATCAGCCATGTTGCTGGAGGCTATGATTTGACACCTGTGATTATTGCCTGGCCATTGTAAAGAAATTACACAAACACAGTATATTAATTTCATTCAATTAAGAGTTTGATCACTTTGAAACACCTTAATTAGCCTGTGTCAATACTCAGGTAATTATTGCCAATGTAAACAGATCAATATTTAGTACAATGCATGCGCATGAAGATACTAAGAAATGGTCAGGGAATAGGACAATGTAAAGGGGCATAAGGACGATGTAAAAAGGGCACAGGGCGGCACTGGATCATCTAAAAAGGGCACAGGGCGGCGTTTAGGAAAGGGCGGGCGGACCGCCCTGTGAAAACGATCTAGCTGGAACACTGATGTAACCTTGCTTAGTCAACATTCAGTCAAGATTTTGATACTGTGACAAAGTGCCATAACGAGGCAAACTCTGTAATCGTTGATTACCTATGTTTTAAATATTTTTCTGCCCATGAAACACCCATGAAACTGGAAAGAACAAGAAAAATTGTCAAGACTTTGGGAAACTGGACCCTCATTGTGACCCCTATAAAAACACTACAGAATTTTTTTTCAAATTCTAATTATTTTGTTATAGTTTTTAAGCAAAAGACAAACCAATCATCTAGTTAAAAAACAAAGAGCAGCCCTTTGCCCACCAAAAATTAGATGAAAAAAATTACTTGGGTCTATGATTTGATATGCTTTATTTCGTTGATCTGAATGCAGGTCATTGAAATGAAAACAAATACTTATTGTGTCGCGGGCGACGAAAGTCGCGGAAAGCGAGACATGGGCGTGCAAAGTATGACGGCGACGGCCTCGTAAACTCAAGTTATTATATAGAAGCCTTTGATGTAGGAACTTTATATTTGGTCAATAGGTAACTTACGGCGAACCCTATCTGTCGGACCCAAAATCATGTGACCTTGACCTATATTTCGCGGTCCAGTGACCAGGTTGAAGTTTTTTTGCTTAAGTCTGTTCCTCAATAACTACAGCTATAGGTCAGTGATATTTGGTATAAAGCATGGTCTTGGTTAGTACATGTCAGTCTACCATATGGCTTTTGACCTTGACCTCAATTTCACGGTCCAATGACCAGGTTAAGTTTTTTTGCTTAAGTCTGTTTCTCAATAACTACAAGCTATAGGTCAATGATATTTGGTATATAGCTTGGTCTTGGTCAGTACATGTCAGTCTGCTGTATTGCTTTTGACCTTGACCGCAATTTCACGGTCCATTGAGCAGGTAAAGTTTTATGCTGAAGTCTGTTTCTCAATAACTACAAGCCATAGGTCAACGATATTTGGTATATAGCTTGGTCTTGGTTAGTACATGTCAGTCTCCCATATGGCTTTTGACTTTGACCTCAATTTCACGGTCCAGTGACTAGGTTAAGTTTTTTTGCTTAAGTCTGTTTCTCAATAACTTCAAGCTATAGGTCAATGATATTTGGTATAAAGCTTGGTCTTTGTTAGTACATGTCAGTCTGCCATATGGCTTTTGACCTTGACCTCAATTTCACGGTCCATTGACCAGGTAAAGTTTTTTTGCTTAAGTCTGTTTCTAAATAACTACAAGCCATAGGTCAATGATATTTGGTATATAGCTTGGTCTTAGTTAGTACATGTCAGTCTGCCATTTGGTTTTTGACCTTGACCTCAATTTCATGGTCCAGTGACCAGGTTAAGTTTTTTGCTTAAGTCTGTTTCTCAATAACTACAAGCTATAGGTCAATGATATTTGGTATATAGCTTGGTCTTGGTTACTACATGTCAGTCTGCCATATTGCTTTTGACCTTGACCTCAATTTCACGACCCAGTGACCAGGTTAAGTTTTTTAGCTTAAGTCTGTTTCTCAATAACTACAAGCTGTAGGTAAATGATATTTGGTATAAAGCTTGGTCTTGGTTAGTACATGTCAGTCTGCCATATGGCTTTTGACCTTGACCTCAAGTTCATGGTCTAGTGAACAAAGTTAAGTGCTTCTGATTAGAATAGTTTCTTAATTTCTGTAAGTCAGTGGTACAGTAAAAATATTTGGCTTGTAGGTTACTCTTTAGTGGTACATGACTGTTTTCGTGACAAGCAGGGACGGGCGAGACATCTATTAGGGTCCACTCTTGTAATTATAATAGCATATATTAACTGACTCATATTCCCTTAATAAAAAACATTATTGTTATCTCCCTTTACCAAGTTAGTTATATATGGTAAAAGTGGAGATAATCTTAATTAGCGTATCAATAACCCCTTTTGATATTGAAATTAGAAATTATCTCCACTTTGACCATATACAAATGTATAACTAACTTGGTACAGGGAGATAACTGCCATGTTTCTCATATAAGATATACAGTTTGTATTTATATTAAAAATATTGTACCATGAAGCCTTTTTGCAATTGCTTTAAGTAAAAAAGTCTAGAATTCCTAATGGCATCTTTGTTTTCATAACCCTTTACTTTTGAAGAATAGTCCCTATTAAATATGAAAGTTTAAGTTATGATTTTGAAAGTGATTCTCATTGGGGCATAAGCAGGATGCAGGATAGGCCTTTTGAAGTAAGTGGGAAAAGGGGGGGGGGGGGGGTCATGACAAAAAAGTGCACTTGACAATGGGAAAGAATGATAATCATAAAGCAAAAACTGCTGAAAATGTTGCCCTTAACTGGGTACAAGTGCCCTCTCAGAGTATTGGTAAAAATATTTTCCTATCTGAGATACAGGAAGTGGAGAAAAATTGATGTGATTCGTGAAAAGGATCCCCCTCCTCCATGTAGATCAACTTAAAAGTAGCCGTAAGGCCTTTCTGCTAAGGACTCCAAGAAATGGAAAAGATTTGATTGTATTGTTTAAAAACAAAAATTTTAGAAGTTTTAGAATTAATTTATTAAAGCCCATAATGTGAAGAAGCAGGGACATAAGTTGGTTTATGCTCAATTGGGAATTATGGAAATATACAGACAGCGAGTCCGGTATTTCTGCAGTCAAATTTTAAACACATTTATAAGCTTTTAGTTAAAACTTTTAAAGTTAATGAAATGATTTTTTGTCGAGCCTTCGACGATAGTCGAAAAAAGCGAGATAAAGGTATGGTGATTCCGGCGGCGGCCACAATTGTTTAAGTTTTTTCTTGGGTCTGTTTAACATCAACCACTCATAGTAGCCCATTGATCTTTGGTATGCAGTTGCATTATCATGATTGTGATCAGTTTTGATCATTGATACATTTGTTATCATGGCTGCTGCTGAAGATCAATGTGCAAATTAAGGCGATGCATGGGAAAGGCGAGACATATCCTGTGTCCACAGTTTATTTTTCTTGAGAAAGATTTTGTTCCTATAATTCTTTACTTCTTGGGTCTGTTGCATAATTGTATAATATTAGTATCTAAAAAAATTTTTTGTTGTAGAAAATATCTAAAAATGTATGTAAAAGATAATTGAAACTTTTTTGAAACTTTTTATTATTTTTGTCTCGCCCGCGACGAAAGTCGCGGAAAGCGAGACATAGGCGTGCAAAGTATGACGGCGACGGCGGCGTAAACTCAAGTTCAGAAGCCTTTGATGTAGGAACTTTATATTTGGTCCATAGGTAGCTTACGGCGAACTTTATCTGTCGGACCCAAAATTATCTGACCTTGACCTATATTTTGTGGTCCAGTGACCAGGTTAAGTTTTTTTGCTTAAGTCCATTTCTCAATAACTACAAGCTAGAAGTCTATTAGGGTCCACTCTTGTTATGTTATAACATTGAAGCTTTAAATCATTTATATAATAAATAGTTAAATAAGTGTGAGTTATATAAATAAATAATAATTTAACATGTATTATCTATTGCTAAAGTTCTTATATACTTCATATGTATATACTTAGGACTTTTCCATTAAAACACATACAGTCAGTGGCCAAAAGTGTTGGCACATAAGATTTGTTTACTACATATTTCATGTGAAACCATATTTTTTTCAAAAAATTATTGTGAGGTCAATTCTTCTCCCAATTTCAATGAAAATTTCACTGATAAACTCAGAATCTTGTGAAGTTCACTTTTTTATTTGGACATAAGGCCATACAAAATTAATTTATTGGTTCTCGGGCCATTTTTTCATTGAAACTGAAGAGGGAGGGAGGTGATTTTTTATATCTTTTTATTTGCCAAAAAATAGATGAGGCAGCTTTTTACATTGTAAAAACCACCAAAAATGTAGTGAGGGAGGTGAATTTTTATTTTTATTTTATTGAAATGGCAAAAAATAGGGTCAATGAGGGGCTTTTTTCAAGCCTCCAACTAGATGAGGGAGGGCTTGAGAACCAATAATTTTTTTTTTTCATGGCCTAATTTTCTGACCTGCAGTTTTAAAGAATCATCAATTTAAACAAGTGTAAAATTTGAGGTCATTATTCCCTAATTGTGATGTCAAAATTCTACTTCCTGTTAAAATCATGGCTTCCTTGAAACTACATTCTGAAAAAAAAAGTAAACTTCACAAAGATTCTGAGTTAATCGGTGAAATTTTCATTGAAATCGGATAAGAAATGACTTCACAATAATTTTTTGAAAAAATTTGGTTTTACATAAATATGTTGTAAAAAATCTCACTTTTGGCCACTGACTATGTTATCCAGGGACAGCACTGTTAAATAGCTTCTAAGCATGGTTGGCGAAAAAGTCTTTTTAGAATGAATATGCTTTAAGAATCTATTGGTGGCTTTGTCATTTTCAAATTGTCCATCCTTGGTGCCATCCATGTTTTAATGGAACAGCTCTCACAGGGATGGCGTATTTCAACTAGTTTTGTTCATTAATTGATTCTTGTCTTGATACATACAATCAATTGTTATTTTTCACAAACCCTTAAAACAATACTTAATACTTAAAACCAAAGCAATATAGCTTTTAAAATATTATATATCGGAACCCTTACGGTTCTCTGGTTTAAGTCGAATTTTCTATTCCATCGGCTCGATGTTACCTTTTTTACAGGTGAAAATAAACTCACCCAACACGTGACCTATCCATATAAATAGGTGTGTAGTACAGGTGTTCTTTCTCGTTTTAAAGCCAAGGAGGCTATCATCTCATTATTGGATGTGTAACAGGGAGGGAAGCTGAAGGGAGGGTCTTAAACC
Organism: Modiolus philippinarum; assembly: GCA_002080025.1. Taxonomy (NCBI): domain Eukaryota; kingdom Metazoa; phylum Mollusca; class Bivalvia; order Mytilida; family Modiolidae; genus Modiolus; species Modiolus philippinarum. The sequence continues at coordinate 68,724 of MJUU01052060.1, read as the reverse complement.
CTCGAAGCCTTCAGGCTTCCTCATATAATGTCTATTATCCTTCACATCCTAATGGGATGCTTGGATAATATGGCATTTTGTGATCATATCTTTATTGGGAATTCAGCCCTCCTTTATTTTTGTTAGAATTTGATGTTTTCTGTATACCATACAAGTAATATGCATTCAACAAGTATTTGAATGTCCATGGCATCATTTTATTGGGATCTCTAATACTATTTCAACATTTACCTATTTTTATTAGTTTAAAACAGCTTTGTACTATAATAATTTAAAAAATAATTCATGGCAGTTATATAGTTATTGGAAATTTAACCATGGTCTGGGCCTTTACATTCAAATTTAATCCAGAGTGTTAGCGAGGAGTTAAATTCATGAATATAAATGATATCACAATACACAGTCTGCATTTTCAAACAGATGCAAGTTCAAAAGTCAAATCGAAAGCAAAACAATACACATTTACATGTCTGAATGGCATGATTTAGTTAAAAACTGTTCTTGGCCTTTATTTCCTTCATAAACTAAGACGAACAAAATTGAAAACATTGTTTTTTCATCCTGTTTACTCATATTCCAGGATTAACAAGAGCCATGTTAGAATTAATAACAAATACTGAAAAGATAAAGCTTAACTGTTACTGGAGATTGTTTTGAATAACAAATCAATCAATTAAATCAATCAATCTTTTTATTGGCAATATGCACTCTATTCTTTCTGGAAAAAAACAATCTACATTTGTTGGATTTGACGCTAGAAAACTGAGGTGTTTGTTAAGACAGGTTTCACTGTAATAATTAGTTGTTGTTCTTTGTTTTAAGAATACAAAAAATACCTAAGCTGCATCAAAACAGTAAATTTCGTTATGCTGTACACGTGTTCCAAGGAGTAACCTATCATCAGCAGCATTAGAATCAAATAATATGGAAAGCTGTAATCCAAAAGTAGTCCAGACAGAAGTACTCATTTCCAAAAATATCGAAATAGGAAACAAGGCTTTAAAGGCATCTAATGTTTTCATTATAACGTAAATAGAAAAAAAAAGAAGGGAAATCGGGAATATGTCAAGGAGACAACGACCCAAAGGGGAGTAATAACAACTCAAAGCGTCCATAAGATTTTCAATAAATGGTGAGGAAACCCCACACCCAACGGCAGGTCGGAGTCGGTCCCTAAATAAAGAGTTATCATGAGTTAAGTCCATCAGTAAAAATAAACATGGATTAACCTTACCGCTAGCTTTTGCTAGTGCCAGTACCAAGTTCGGCTATCCTATAAACTTATGTTTGTCTCTGATCTGTATGTGTGTTTTGTCCAGTGCAATTCTCTTAAGGACTGTGGCATGAGATTGTAATTTTAGGCCATTGTATGTGTTTACTGTTATCTTCAGTTTGCTATAAATGGATGTAGCATTGTTCAACATCCATCAGTGAATTCCACTTACAGCAGTGCTCTATAGCATGTCCTTAATATGAAGTTCAAACAAAGCTTATTGTTTAAGGCCTCATGGTGACTTCAAGATGACAATAATAAAATCCTTTTTCCAGTGCTTAGTTTTACCATGTATTTCTAGAGACTTTATCTCATGTGCATTTACTCCATATCCTTTAATTGTAAGTTACATTGACAATGTTTTCAAAAATTCCCAGTTCAGATGATGATATTCAACATTTTAATTTTATTGTGGAAATATGTTTTGGTTTCTGATCTTTAAGCTCAGGACAGAAAATAGAGATTCTTTGGAAAAATGTGATTTCAATATAGTACTAAAGGTACACTACAAATTTCTGAGAATTTGCTTTTCTAAGGTATATTTATTTATAGGCCGAAACGTCTTCTTGATAAAAGGTTAGTGACGGACAATAATTATATATTTATTATCCCCTCGCCCAACGGAGTTGGAGGGGATATAGCATCTCGTCCGTCCGTCCGTCCAAGTGTCCGTCCGTTCGTCCCACCTCAGGTTAAAGTTTGCGTTAAGGTTCATATCTGAGGAACTACATGTGGCACATCAATCATCTTTGGTCAGTGGATGCGCCTTGGAGAGTGATGCTGCTTCAGATGATAATTGGGTCACTCTGACCTACATTTTATGCTTCAATGACCTTGGTTAAAGTTTGCGTTAAGGTTTATATCTGAGGAATTACATGTGGCACATCAGTCCTCTTTGGTCAGTGGATGTGCCTTGGAGAGTGATCCTGCTTCAGATGATAATCGGGTCACTCTGACCTACATTTTATGCTTCAATGACCTTGGTTAAAGTTTGCGTTAAGGTTTATATCTGAGGAACTACATGTGGCACATCAGTCCTCTTTGATCAATGGATGTGCCTTGGAGAGTGATGCTGCTTCAGATGATAATCGGGTCACTCTGACCTTCATTTTATGCTTCAATGACCTCGGTTAAAGTTTGCGTTAAGGTTCATATCTAAGGAACTACTTGTGGCACATCGATCATCTTTGGTTAGTGGATGTGTCTTGGAGAGTGAAGCTGCTTCAGATGATAATTGGGTCACTCTGACCTACATTTTATGCTTCAATGACCTCGGTTAAAGTTTGCGTTAAGGTTCATATCTGCGGAACTACTTGTGGCACATCAATAATCTTTGGTCAGTGGATGCGTCTTGGAGAGTGATGCTGCTTCAGATGATAATTTGGTCACTCTGACCTACATGTTATGCTTCAATGATTCGGTTAAAGTTTGCAGTAAGATTTATGTCTGAGATACTACATATAAGTCACATCAATTATCTTGGGTCAGTGGATGCATCTTGGAGAGTGAAGAAGCTTCAGATGATAATCGGGGTCACTTTGACCTACATTTTACACTTGACAGACTTGGGTTAAAGTTTCCATAAATATTTATACATGAGATACTACATAATGTTCAGTGAATATACCTTAGACGTTCATACATATCTAGATTACATTAAAGTTATTATTTCTTGACAGCGGGCGAGGGGATTAGCTGTCGTTTGCGACTGCTCCCACTTCTAGTTGTTAAATACAAAAACCATGTTTTCTGTGGATAAAAGGATGAGTAAATTTTGTGTCTGTCTAGATGGAAGAACGCAAAGTTTACAGAACAGACTTTGATGGCTGATCCGCATCTACGATAGCTTTTCTAAATCAAAGGTAATGTGTGTTCACTTTCTACAGGATATGAATAGCGAGTATTCAACTTACGTAAATTTTAAATTGTTATTTTTAGCAGTTTGAAGGTAGGTATGATTTGTTACAAGTGAGGATAAATTGATTTCTTTCTGTGCTAAATAATAAGTGCAGAAATGTACGAGACTTAAAAGGAAAAATAATTTACTTTCCTTAAAGTCTCATGGATTTTACTTTACACTGTGGCCTACTAAGGGGTTTTGTTTCACATATCTGTTTTTAGTGTACTCCTGTCCAACTTCTGATGTTGTAAATGTTTATAACAGTAAAATATGTCTTAGCGGTTAACTTAAATAAGCAGTCATCTGATTTTAAAGGTCACCTTTCATAGTTCCCTTCATAGTATATTTCATATTAAAGTTACCCGAATAAAAAGGCCATCTTTCTTAAAGGCCAGTTTGACTTCTTCCAAAGGTGACCTCTAAGATCAGGTTTGACTGTATATGAATAAAACGGTTACTGTATAATCTCTATAATAATCATTTTATTTATATTTTTATGTAACATTAATTTTAATGTCATTTTACACATAAAGGGATTTTTTATATCTTGAAAGAACAAAATGGTTAAAAATTGATTGTGTTGTGTATTTAATTTGAATTATAAACAGATCTAGAGGGTTTCAATTAATGTCATAAAGTGATACATTTATTAAAATGTAGATCTTAAATCTTAGAATTCATTCTTAACAAGCCATATTTACTTATCTAAAGACCAGTATTTATTGTTGCAAATTGAACCAACGAAATTGTAGTTGATGTATGGTAGGCGGGTTACAAAGTTGAACAATGCCTCTATAAACAAGACAACCAGAGCAGTAGTACATAGTTATACATGTCATACATTGGACACCACTGGCAAAAATGGATTGTCTCCTTTGAAATGATGCAAGCAAACTCAACTGGATACTTTTACAAAGATTACTTATTGTGTACCAATCTCATAAAGCAGTACAGCCATTGTAATCTCTTTTGAGAAAAACATATTTTATTATAATAACAACAGAACTACCATGATAGAAAAATAGAGAAACATAAGACCCATTTGGAACACCATTATGTATCAGTCGTCATACAATGGGGCAGATTTTGTCAAAAAATAAATTATACAAAGGACAAATAAAAAGTACAATAGGAATGATGATGCCTTAACATTAAAATTACCAGTAAATTGAATTAGGTCATCTTCTGATGATAAAATTAAATTTTCTGAGATCTTGAAAACTACTTGGCCGATGAAGCAGAACTTCATTTTTCTTCCATAGATCACATTAGCAAACTGCGGTTTACTGTGCATAATAAAATGAGATCAATTGAATCTGATCGTTTATTGGGAAAGATATCTGAAACTCAACTTTGTCCTCTTTTGTGGTTTAACTGAATTTATATATGGTAATATTAAATGAAAACAATAGTGAAACAGCTAACAAGGAATTGTATATTGTTGCTACAAATTGGGACTACAAATAAACTTTGGAGAAATTGTTGATAGGATATATAATAATCAAGATATTACCATCAAATCACATTGTCATATTTACAATGAAAGGATACGAAGTAAATGTACATGAGACAAAGTCTCTACAAATATATGGTAAAAACAAACTTTATAATGTGTAATTGTGTAATTAAAACCTGCATGGCTGAATATGCATGAAGGAATATAACACATTTATTGTGATATTTAAAGTTGCTAAAAAAACTCGATTTATCTTGACCTTCATCTCAAGGTGACGTCATCTCAGTTACTGCCAACGTGATGATTTGATGCATGGAACAGGGACAATGTATAATATATTTTCCCTGCATGGAAATAGGTTCTATGAGGTGCTTATTTAGCTCAGCTAGATATACTTAGCAAACTTTCACTCTTACTTCGTCTATTGTAAACCTTTTCTGTCAAAGATATCTGAAACCCAACTTTGTCAGAATAGTCTTCAGGTGGTTCAGTTTGAATGATAATGTCTTTCATCTCCAAATAAAACACAAAATGGCAGCCAGCAGGGTGCATAATTTAACATTGAACCCTTTGTGAAAATTCATTCAAAGAACTATTTGGAAACTACTTGGCCAATTTACCAGGATCCATGCCTGATCACAATAGTACTTTTTGGGTCCACTTTATAATGGTGCTCAACAGGTTTGCGTCTTATTGAAGGACTTAGGCAGCAATCATTTGACTTTTATGGGTGGTGGGGTAGGGGGAAAGAAAGAAATTCGAAAAAACCAGGATCAGAAATTATCAGGACAGGACAACGTTGAAAAAAACAGAAGAAGGATGGCGTATAATTTGAAGCAAAATTTCTGGTTTGAACCAAAAAAAACGACAGATTTCTTTCAGTGAGAAAAAAATGTCAAGCTCCAAGATTGCACGAAAAAAAAACCCAGGATCAGATGTTCCTTCCTTGCCCCCACCATCATAAAAATCAAAAGGTTGTTCCCTTATATAAGATGATGTTGCTGTGATACTACCATCAATACTTCCTTGTTTATTCCAATTGTTCTTGGATAAGCAGTTTACATAGCTTTTGACATAGGATTATATCCACATCATATTGACTAAATAAACAGTTCTTATTGAAATTTGAATATGATGTCTGTATAAAAGATTCTGTTTCTGTCTCCATATCTAATTTAGCTGTATATATAAAGCATACTTGAATCTTATCAGTGGATGACCATTTGATTTCTAGGGAGAGGCTTTGGTAAGTAGGGAGAAGCTTTTGAAATTATACTGTTTTACATTCGTTTATTTTCCTGTCACTCAGTCATTCAATCCGTCAGTCCGTCACACATTATTTTCAGCATCTGCATTGGCATGGTGATTCAGTATGGGGTCCTATTCAACACCTTTATTGCTGAACTACTGCCTTTTTAGCTCGCCGGGACGAGTGTCCGGAGAGCTATTGTCATCACCCCGGTGTCGGCGTCAGCAAAACTTCAGAGCTTAATAGCTAGGATGTTGATATTTGGTATGTGACTTCCTTGTGATAAGAGCTTTCTTCTGGTACTATACTTGTAGACATTTTGACCTTGACCTTGCCTTTAGGGCAATTTAAAAACAAAACTTTAACTTTGCCTATACAAGGTAGGCTTTTAGTGGTAGGGTGTTTATATTTGGTATGTAACTTCCTAATGATGAGAGCTTTCCTCTGGTACCATACTTGTAGACATTTTGACCTTAACCTTGCCCTGAGGGCACTTTTTTTTTTAAAATTAACCTAACCTCTAGAAGGAAGGCTTTTATTGGTAGGGTGTTCATATTTGGTATGTAACTTCCTTATGACGAGAGCTTTCTTCTGGTACCTGGTACTTGTAGACAATTTCACCTTGACCTTGCATTGAAGGCAATTTGTAGAAAACTTTAACCTTGCCTCTAGAAGGTAGGCCTTTAATGGTAGGGTGTTTATATTTTGTATGTAACTTCCTTATGGCGAGAGCTTTCTTGTAGTACCATATTTGTAGACATTTTGACCTTGACCTTGCCATGAGGGCATTTTTTTTAAAAACTTTAACTTTGCTTCTAGAATAAAGTTGTTTAGTGGTAGGGTGTTCATATTTGGTATGTGACGTTCTTTTGATGAGACCTTTCTAATGGCAATTTAAAAACAAAACTTTAACTTTGCCTATAGAAGGTAGGCTTTTAGTGGTAGGGTGTTTATATTTGGTATGTAACTTCCTTATGATGAGAGCTTTCTTCTGGTACCATATTTGTAGACATTTTGACCTAGACCTTGCCCTGAGGACAATTTTTAGCTCGCCGGGACGAATTTCCGGAGAGCTATTGTCATACCGTCGGCATCGGCGGCGTCAGCAAAAATTTAACCTGGCTTGTGGAATTGAGAACTGAATAGCTAGGATGTTGATATTTGGTATGTGACTTCCTTGTTATGAGAGCTTTCTTCTGGTACTATACTTGTAGACATTTTGACCTTGACCTTGCCCTTAGGGCATTTTTTTAAAAACTTTAACCTTGCCTATAGAAGGTAGGCTTTTAGTGGTAGAGTGTTCATATTTGGTATGTGACCTCCTTATGATGAGAGCTTTCTTCTGGTACCATACTTGTAGACATTTTGACCTTGACCTTGCTCCGAAGGCAATTTTTAAAAAACTTTAACCTTGCCTATAGAAGGTAGGCTTTTAGCGGTAGGGTGTTTATATTTTGTATGTAACTTCCTTATGGTGAGAGCTTTCTAGTGGTACCATATTTGTAGACATTTTGACCTTGAACTTGCCCTAGGAGGGCTATTTTTTAAAAAAAAAACTTTAACTTTGCCTCTAGAAGGTAGGCTTTTAGCGGTAGGATGTTCATATTTGTTATGTTACTTCCGTATGATGAGAGCTTTCTTCTGGTACCATAACTGTAGACATTTTGACCTTGACCTTGCCTTGAGGGCAATTTTTAAGAAACTTTAACTTTGCCTCTAGAAGGTAGGCCTTTAGTGGTAGGGTGTTTATATTTTGTTTGTAACGTCCTATGATTAGAGCTTTCTTGTGATACCATACCTGTAGACATTTTGACCATGACCTTGCCATGAGGGCAATTTTTTTTAAACTTTAACTTTGCCTCTAGAAGGTAGGCCTTTAGTGGTAGGGTGTTTATACTTGATATGTGACGTTCTTTTGATGAGAGCTTTCCTCTGGTACCATATTTGTAGACATTTTGAACTTGACTTTGCCCTGAGGGCAATTTTTTAAAAAACTTGAACCTTGATTCTAGAATGAAGTTGTTTAGTGATATTGTGTTCATATTTGGTATGTGACTTTCTTGGGATGAGAGCTTTTTAAAGGTACCATAGTTGTAGATATTTTGACCTTGACATTGCCCTTAGGGCAATTTTAAGAAATCTTAAACTTTCTTCTAGAATTAAGTTGTTTAGTGATATGGTGTTTATATTTGAGGTGTGACTCTCTTGTGAAGAGAGCTTTCTATTACTTTCGAATTTATTGTGTATTGAGGTAACTGCAATCCCCGGCGAGCTATGTTGTCTTCTGACAACTCTTTTTACTGACCTCGTGACTTTTTACTACCATTTTCCGACTGACTTTTTCGTCAAACCTTTTTTCAGCAATTGTACATCACAGCCACTTGATATTTGGCAAGGATCTTCAGTATGGGGTACTGTGCTGCGTCTCCGCCTTTCAGCCATATTGCAGAGCTACTTCCTGTTTACTGTCTACGTGCTTTTAAGCTCACCTGGCCATCACTTTGGGTCCGTCGTCTGCCCGTTGTAAACTTTTCATTTAAACAACTTCTACTGGAGAACTCTTGAATGGATTTGAACCAAACTTTACATGAATGATACTTATTAGGGGCTGACCAAGTGTTGTGACTTTGTTGCCGATCCGCCATCCAGAAATTAAATTTTTACATTGCATAATTTGGGAAAATGCATAGAACGAACTTCTTGAGAACCACTGAATGGATTTTAACCAAACTTGACATGAATGATGCTAATTAGATGCTGACCAAGTGTTGTTACTATGGTGCCGATCCACCAACATGGTCGCCAGCGGGGAATTGAATTTCAAAATTGGACCCTTAGTGAAAATGCATACAAAGAACTTGTTCTTGAGAACCACTGAATGGATTTTAAACCATTGAATAGATTAGCACCAAAGTTAGCATGAATGATGGTTATGAAGTTCTGACCAAGTTTTGTCAGTGTTCCAGCTAGATCGTTTTTACAGGGTGGTCCGCCCGCCCTTTCCTAAATGCCGCCCTGTGCCCTTTTTACATCCTTTACATTGTTCTGTTCCCCTTTTACATCGCACTGACCTTTTCTTAGTTTATATCTTTATTTTCGTCATGCGCATGCATCGTACGTTTACATTGTCGATTGACACAGGCTAATTAAGGTGTTTCAAAGTGATCAAACTCTTAATTGAATGAAATTAATATACTGTGTTTGTGTAATTTCTTCACAATGGTCAGGCAATAATCACTGGTGTCAAATCATAGCTTCCAGCAACATGGATATGATTTAATTATCGTCAAGCTGTTTGACACTAACACGTGGTCAAAGTGACATGTGAAAGCCCAGTTAAGGAATTTAGAACATGTATCACACAGACAATGAACCGTTAGTTTAATGAATATAAACCCTGATATTCACAAATCAATGTGGAAAATGGACAAATGAGGCCTAATTAAACTTCCAATGCTTCAATTACGCAATTTATATGCTGAATTATGTCCCTTTATAATGTGAAGAACTTATACCAAAACAAACATTTAGGTGTTAATTTTAATTGAAATTTATATATAAATTCTTTGGAAATTAAAAGTTACACTCTCACTAATGTTGACCGATATCAATAAACCCATATCTGAGGCACACGTGTTTGGTAAAAAGATTGCACCGAATACGCTGGTTCTCGCTTTATGTATTTATCATTTTTCATTATTTTTTTATGAACAACCAAAAATTAATAGTAATAATAACAATAATGATTGGAAACAATATGCAACCCCCAACTTGAAAACCATTGCAATTAAGGTAATCATGCATTTGCATCATGATATCCAGACACTCCTCCGGACATGTAACAGAAAAGTCAAGCAAGCATAACCCGTCTCCCTTGTCTTATTGATTTCCCTTTCACATTAGTTATAATATTAATGAAAATTAAATTAATAATTTTGTAAACAATTTTCTTAAATATATAATTTAAAAATATTTCCTATCTTATTGAAAAGGTATCTTCATTGTAAAAGATTAGGACACATTAGATCGATTCTAATGGAAAACAAACAACTGCTCCTGGTCACGTGCTCCTCCACTGAAGTTTCAAAATATCGTATCAAATAAAATTCGCCGCCTCCTGGCGGCGAATAATTACACGAGACAATACAACATAGAGTAAGATTGCAACATTGTGTATAGGTGTTCACATAATTTACCCAGTATAAATCATGAATGCTTGTCATACATTTTACCATCCGGATTTGGGGCCCACGAGCCTCTTCCCAATTCGTGTTTTTCCATATGCGCTCCCCTAGCGGATTTTCAAGTGGAGATAACTCTGCACTTCGTGTAAAGCCATAGATAAATACATAATATTACATAGACTTATATTGAATTTGTTATAGTTTTTACTTGTTAATTAACATTTTGTTGACCCCCTGGCGTGGATATCGTATAGAGGAGATCCCTGACGATTACCCCATGCTGTTTTACAACTTGTTATCAGCGTCTACAGGTAAAATTATGTATATTCAAAGGTGTGAAAATCCCTGCCACCTGGCAAAACTTCATCATATGCCGTGGGGCACATATAACCTTTATGATTGATCACTCAGTGTGACAAATAACTTTGGTGTATTTGGAAACGTTTTGAATGTTTTGAATGTCAGAATTATATGTACCTTTCAAATGTTTATAGGTGAAATGTGTATTCACATAACCTAGGACTTCAAGAGTTTTAAAATGATTCAGAGTTTGTTGTCTGCAATTTCATCCTTTTGTAGTCATTTTTTCAAACATCATATTAAAAAATGGTGAAATAAAATGCTTTTTAATTTTGTCTAACTCTAGTTCAGGTAAATACCTGGTGTGTATTGCCCTCTGTGTGATCCTATACCAATATTGCAAACTTCTCAAAAATTAAGCTCAAAATAATTTTTTTAGACATTTCCATCAAATACAGTAAATTAAGTTTCATTTGGTAATACAAATTTTGTACCTTGTGTTATGTCGGCCCACCTAATGTGATTGCAGTTGTTATATTTATTCATTATTATTGCATGTTTGATGAAGTATTTTTATTCACAACTGTCGTTAAGATAATCTACTTTCACTTTTAAGTCATTGTTTACATACGCTAAAAGTACATTACGTCATTGGAATGTTGACCGGAAGCGCTCAGTATGCAAATTTGTTGATGTTTACGGTTAGCCGTAATCACTCTTATTATCTTATTTAGCTAGTATATATATGAATTGAGTTAGGGCACTTCATATTACATGAAGGATATTACGCTGATAACATGTATACATGTCGAGATAGTTGATTTACTGAGTTTGGACAGTTAGGGAATGTCACGTTTACTGGACGCTTCCGAGAGATAACTTTACCTTTAAATACCTTTGCTTCGTGTTATCTACTGCATGCCCGCTTTAACATTGTATCATAGAATTGTTGTACATTATTCTCAGCTTTTATGCATGCCTGTATGTTGTTGTAATTACGTAAATTCAGCCTAGAGTACATGGTCATTTTTTAGTTTCACTTTCATTTTTTGCTTGACCGGAAGTCACATGTCCAGGCTCGACAAATTTTGATTGGCTGACTGATGACGTCACGTAACGTCAACAGCGCGGAGCTTCTGAAACAATTTCAACGAGAAAGACGGAAAATATCTAGAGACCGCTGTTAAAAATGTCGCAAGCTCAGCTTGCATCCGCTTTAGCGATGGTAATTAATATTTTATAACGTGTTCGCTCATAATTCATTTATATCGCAGTGTATTTCTTGTTTTGACAAACGAAGTGTTGATATATTTACTTGGAATCTTTGATCTGCAACTCCTGTTGCACCTTGAATATTCGTTTGTCAAGTTGAACCTAGAACTATTTGACATGTTAAATGTCTTTGGCGTTTAAAATAATAATAAGTAAGACTGTTAGTTTTTATTCAGTTTAGCGGATCTCTCGTTTTTCATGCTATTATAAAAAGTACGTTTAATTTGGATCTTGGTGCTCATTGCACCAGAAATATTGGACAGGGATTCCTTGGTGCAGCAGACTAGATAGACATTTGATGCATCGCTCATTGTTGAAATTGAGTGAAATTGTATTTCCTATTTGATTCATTTTGTGCAATGCAATATTTTGACCCCTGTTTGATCCTGTAATGTTGAAAGTTACTGCACCAGGAATTTCGGTGCACCGGTATTTGCACCAGCACCAAAACACATTTTTTTTGCACCTAAATCCAGGTGCAACACCAAGATAGATTTAGCACCTAAATCCAGGTGCAACACCAAGATATATTTAGCACCTAAAATTCGGTGCAACACCAATATTTATTCAGCACCTTAATTCAGGTGCAGCACCAGAGTTGATCATATTTATTATGTGCATCTTATTTTATGGTGCAGCACCTGTACCTCATTGGCCTAGCTAGGGTTACACGCCATGTACTCTCGTTATACCATAATTATAAGATATTAGGTTGAGTATGATTTCTGCTATTACGTTTTATATGTAAATTACTATAATTGACACTGTGACTTCTAAGATAATAAATCATTTACTTTTATTGAGTGGATCATTTAAAGCCATAAATGTTAAGCAAAAGGATCATTGCTGATTTCACCGTTGTCCGATGCAAATCCTGTTGTTCTGACCAACAGGTAGAACCCATTTTGATGTTTTGACACCCCATTAGAACCGGGTATTGGATTTGTTGTATTTCTTTTGTCCCTGCCCTGAGTGTCGTGTCATATTGCGCTTTAACACCAACCAGAGAGATAACCACACACACCACACCACACATACACACACGGGGCGGCACGACACCTTGCACATGTTACAGGTTATTCAAATACATGTGTATTGCAAACATATTGTGTATTACCGATTCGAGATTAAGAATGTGGAAAACTTAAGTTGTTTGGTTGTCATATATTTCATTATTTTTTATCATGTTTTTTTTCGGAATATGAAATTGAAAATTACGTATTTCAAATCCTGTTCGGGTATTGCCACCTATTTACAGGTAATGTAAAGATAATATTATGTGTATTGCAAATATAACCTGCTTCCACTCCTCAAGATTTAGAAATATGTAAAAGTTTTTTTTCTTTTAATAAGTAAAAACTTATGAAAAGGAAAATAATGAAACTTAGAAAATGGAAATATTATTTTTAAAAAGGTATTTAAAAAGTGTGTATTGCCACCTTCAGTAAACGTTTGGCATTTAAAATGTTGTTACCAGTCTTGACATCGGAATGTATTGCGTAAAACGGGTCTGTAATGCTGCATGTATATGTGGAATAAACACGAAATTCATAAAGTGACATGATCAGGTATTCGTTTTTTGGAATATAGGGTCTTAACCTGAACTTCCAGCTGCCATGGGCCGGAAGACAAATCTCATCTTGTTTATTGTCATAAATCACAGAATGAATAAAAACATTGAAAAAGGAGAAAAAATATTTCTCCATTCAAATCCCTGAAAATGGCTCACTGTTGCGTACCTCATTGTAGCAACAACTATCGCAATACAGGCAACAAAGTTTCGTACCACACCTTTCCAAAGGACAGTCACCTACGCAAACGATTGGTAATCAACATCCGAAGAGACGAGGGGCCAAACTTCAGTATTAAGCAACGTACCGTCGTATGTTCAGACCACTTCTTGCCAACTGATTACAGCCCGTTTCAGCAGTACCTAAAGAAGAAAAATCTTGAACCCGGTGCAGTGCCAACAGTTTTCCAGTGGACGACTACCAGTACCCAGAAAAGAAACCCACCAAAAGAACGCATACAACAGGAACCATACCCAAAGAAGAGAAATATTCAGCTTGTATCCGACGAACCAGAAGCAGTTGATACCCAGCAAATGTCAACGCATCTTCCTACACCATCTACATCAGACAACGACAGTGATGATAGTTTAATCAGCTTGCCGTCTCCAACATCTCCTGGAAAAGCAACGATACAGGCCAATAACATCAAACTTTTAGAACTGAGATTTTGATAGAAATTTGCACTTGCTCGTTTTGCTTCGTCTGACAAGGACATTCGCTATTATACCGGCTTTCCAAGTTACATGCATTTTGATGCTTTTTTCCAGTTTCTTACACCTGAATGCAACTTTCTTTACTATGTTGGCAGTGACAATACGTCCGAGAGTGTATCTTACCAGTTCCTGAATGAAAGAGGCAGATCTCGATCCCTTCCGCCGATGGAAGAGTTCTTCATTACTATGGTTAGACTGAGAAAGGGTGTAGCAGAAAAGATGTTAGCCGACCTTTATGGTATTTCGACAGGCCATGTATCCAAGATTGTCAACACTTGGATAATATTCCTTGCACAACGTCTCCGACAACTACCGATTTGGCCATCAGCAGACCATGTACGGGATACTATGCCAGCAGAGTTTGAGAAACACTACCCAACTACACGAGTGATTGTTATTCATTGAGCAGCCGTCAGCTTCTGTTTGTCAACGAGAGACTTTCTCCAGCTAAAAACACCGCAACACAGCAAAGGGTTTACTTGGGATCGCTCCATCAGGACAGATTACGTTCATTTCATCGTTGTATGCAGGCCGGTGCTCAGATAAGAAAATCATTAGACATTGTGGGTTGCTAGACATGTTAGAGAATGGTGACAGTCTGATGGCAGATCGAGGTTTTGACATTGAAGAAGACTTGCGACAAAGATGTTGTACTCTTGCAATGCCACCTTTCTTGAATGGACAAGACCAGTTTACCAATGAACAGTTGAAAAGGGCCAGAAGTTTAGCTGCAGTCCGCGTACATGTCGAGAGGGCAGTTCGAAAAGTGAAAGAATTTGACATTTTATGTAACATTGTACCTATCTCACTATGTCCTATGCTTGAACACATTTGGTTTGTTTGTAGTCAGTTAGCCAATTTCACTGGTTCGCTTATTAAGCAGTAACCTCTTATTTAAGACAATATTTAAATGTTTAGAATTTTAAAATGGTAACAAATTAAAAAGAAAAAAGAAATAAATTTAAAAAAAATAAAAGAGAAAGCCATTAAAAAATGAACACGATATAAAAAAAAACATATAAATCAAAGAATCGTGAAAAAATTAACAATGGCAATAAATAAAAATAAAAGAAAAAATAGATAAAAAAACAATCTTAACTCTGCCTGGTTTTAAGTACATGTTCAGATTAAAATCATGATTGATATTTCTGTGAATCTGTACTTAGAACCTGCCGGTCTCAAGCCCGGATAAAAGAGGA
Organism: Modiolus philippinarum; assembly: GCA_002080025.1. Taxonomy (NCBI): domain Eukaryota; kingdom Metazoa; phylum Mollusca; class Bivalvia; order Mytilida; family Modiolidae; genus Modiolus; species Modiolus philippinarum. The sequence continues at coordinate 53,607 of MJUU01052060.1, read as the reverse complement.
GAGGAGTTGAAGCATATGTCAAGTAAATGTTTTCAAAAGTTTCATTTTTTTTATTTTTATTGTGTACCATCAACATTTCTTTTGTAGAGTCAAGATTTTAATCATATAAAATAATGTTCTGTTGTTGTGGGCATTCAATCAATTAATTATTATTTCATTAAAAGTACTGCAATCACCTTATTAAGAAGACAGGTAAACTTGGCACAGAGATCAAAGGAAATAAATTACGGTCACAAGTTAATTGATCAGCAGGTGTCAATTAACCACTAGACCCACTAATCCAATCAACAAATTATTTATTAAAAATGATTAAAAGACAAGAAGAAAATAATAAGGAGATAACTTCAAATTAAGATCGATTATAACCTAATATTCACCTGAAAAAAAAGAATAAAAATGTGTAAAAGTAGGGAAAAAATAATTATAAATATAACAGTAAACAATTATTATCATTAAAGTTTACTTCCCAACATAAAATAACCCCAAAATTGTATAATATCTGACAATACTATACAAATACATGTAGCTGACAATAGTAACCAATGTATCCTTACATGGTTTGCAGATAACTCTGGAATATCGAAATGGGTCAATTCGTCAATAGTAATATAAAACAAGTCCGCGAATAAATATATGCTTATTGAAAGTGTTTGTTTCACGCTTTAACATACCGAAACATCATTACAACATTTAAAAAGAAAAAAAATAAAAAAAAATAAAATAAAGAACTTAAATACATGATGACAGCAAGTCGTATTAATATAGAAAACTGCCTCTGAGAAAGAATTTGCCCCTATAGAAGGTGTAACAGAGGAAATGACACAGGAAATAATAACAAGGCGTGCAGGTGGTAAAGACTTGGATGTTAGCGACTTGCAAGAAATTACACAAGTACCCAGTGAGGCATGGCGACACATTTTAGCCCCAAATGAGGCTCCAAACTCTCCCACTAAGACAGAAACAATCCCGACGCTGTCATTGCAACAACTCTATGAGGAATTCTTGACAGATAGGGAGGCCCATAAACAAAAAATGTTTGGAGTTGGATGCTAATGTCCGAAAAAGTGAAAGCCGAATTGAGGGCATTTTTGGCCAATTGCCGGCAATGACCAAGGAACAGGGAGAAATGAAACAGACATCAGATGCAAACATAGCAGGCTTACATCAGCAAATACAACAGACAGAAAATAAAATAGATGAGAAGATAGATAGCCATACAAAGCGCTTAGAAGCATTAACTTTGGAAAAATTTAATAATTTGACAAGACGTCTGGACAAGATGACAACCACAGAAGATGCCAACACAATTCAATTCAAGAGTGCAGTTGAGCAGCATGATAATTTTAAGAATATGGCATCCAGTGTGATTGAGTGGATAGACCGACGTAACAAGGAAGCAACACTTAAAGATACGTCAGTGAGACCTAAAACTGGCAACAAATATAGCCAACAACAAATAAGTACCCCCACAACATCCTCATCAGCAAGTGTTAAACATCCCATGGGCCTATCGCCGATTTTAAACTCTGATGGATTTCCTGAGCAAAAGACTAGTGTTGTGGTAGGTCCTACAAGCATGCCACAGCCCTTAATGTCAACTATCACAGATGAGTGAAAAGACAAGCCAATATCAGCTCGCACATCCCATTTGAGCGAAGGTTTTGACTTGGGGCCCTCGGTCCTGTTCAGTAACATCAATAGTGGACCATCATCGATTGCAAGTCACAATTTAGTCTACCCTGAAAGTTCATATACAGGTTTGGCTACCACTCCTACTCAAACATTTGTGACCCCAGTTGTGGCAACAGTTTCATCTACTAGTGGCTCATATGCTGGCACTGTTTTGAACAGTAATAATGAGATTTTCTCACGAAATGGTAGCACACCAGACCGATCTAGGAAACGTCAGCGCAAACAACGGGATCGTCATGATAGTTCATTTGATTCATCACTTGAGAGGGAGTACTCAAGATGGCAGGAAAATTCAGGTGCTCGTGATAGGAGCAGGGGCCCCCAGCTTCCTAAGATGCAGGTATATAGTGGAAGAGGACCTTTGACATGGGAGGCGTTCATATATCAGTTTGAGCGAACAGCAGGACGAAGACAATGGGAAAATCGTAAAAAAGTCTGTAGGCTTCTTGACTGTTTAACTGATGTGGCCCTTGAGTACGCCAGAAAAGTAAACCTTGATGATGACTATAAGTCGCTGCGAAGAGCTCTAAAGCAGCGTTTTAGTAAGAAAGATGAGCCAGTGTTCGCCAGAAGACAGTTACAGTATTTAAGACAACAAGACGGTGAAACTCTGGAGGAATTCGCAGAAAAAGTGCACTTTATAGTAATGGATGGGTATGACAAGTGCGAAAATGCAGTTATAGACCAAATTGGTACCGAGGCTTTTCTGAGAGGTTGTAGGGACAAGGAGTCTGCTCGTCATGTGATTGAAAGGAATTCAGAATCGATTAACAAGGCTTTGAAGCTCATGAAAGCATCCATAGCTAACCGGAAAGCTATTTATGGTTCAAGGAACCCTAGTTATGCACACAGACAGGTATCCTTTGCCGAAAGTACAGGAACGAAAGAAAAACCTAAAGAGAGTACCACACCAAGAGGTTCGCAACCTTACTCAAGTGGTAACAAAGTTAGCAGATATGATGATCTCTTCTGATAACCAAAAGGGAAGATCGCCAGAACGTGCACCCTCGCCTTCCCTCAACATATATAGGTCACCGACACCACCAGTAAACCGAATACCATATAGTCCACAAAGACCACGTTCTTCTTCTCCAGTTTTTAACCAAAGTGGTCGGAACAATAAAAGTAACCGGAGAGATTCAGGGTATTTTAGGCAACAGTCTCCATCTGGCAAGAGCTATTCCCCCGATTCAACACCAGAAAAGTCTTTAAAAGGACAGGGATCGAGCCAGCGGGCCGATGCTCGATCCTAAAACCAAGCGGCCAGGATGAGAGAGTCCCCACGAAAGGTGACATGGGGTCCCCGCCCCCACCGGAAATTGTGATAAGACGGACAATAGGGAAGAGCTTGGTCATAAAAGGGGCGCTGAATGGAAACGAAGTAGATATGATAGTAGATACGACAGTCATGATTACCCTTGTTAATGAAAAGCTGATGCGAAAGGATTCAGGACACACTGAAACAGTAACCCTGCTTGGAGTAGGTACACAACCTGTCATTGGCAAAATTAACCGCCAAACCCTCTTAGAGATAGACGGGGTGCGACAACTCTGGGATGCTTGTGCAGTCCCAATGGTTGATGACGTAATACTGGGACTTAACATTTTAGATAGCCTTGGCGCAGTAATTAACCTCAGTATTCCAACTGTTACTTTAAATAATAGGGTCATCAAGGCCTCATTTGTTGATGGAATTAATTTGCAATGTTCGACAAGACAAATCCATGTACGTCGATCGATTACAATCCCGCGAAATTCTGAGATGACAGTCAGTGTTGACACAGGCCAGTCTGTTGACTCCGAATATCTAATGGAGCCCTACTCCGTGGCTGCAGAAGTTTTAATATCTCATGTTGTAGGCAAAGGGACAACATGTCCTGTTACATTCATCAACGACAGTAATAGGTATATTAAGATAAAAAAGAAAACACCCATTGGTCAGGTAGAAGAAATGAACATCTTGGAGGAAGAGGATGGTTCACGGGATGGAAAAATCTTGAGAGGTCAAGCCCTAGAGAAAACCGGGTCATCACAAGAGTTACCAGATCACTTGGTCGACTTATACAGACGATCTATAACGCACTTGAAAAGTGATGAACAACTCAAGCTCAAGCAGCTACCCATAGACTATCAGGATGTATTTGCCAGGCATGACTTAGACCTGGGTTGTCTTACTGAAGTACAGCACGCAATAAACACCAAAGACAACCTACCTGTAAAACAGAGGATGAGACGGACTCCACTCGGATTCGAAAATGTGAACAACAACAGTTAGACAAGCTGCTAAAGGCCGGTGTGATACAGCCGTCAACGTCAGAATGGGCCTCGACCCCTCTCCTTGTCAGAAAGAAAGACGGGTCTGTACGTTGGTGTATAGACTACCGAGCCCTAAATGACCGCACAGTCAAAGATTGTTTCCCACTACCAATCACTGAGGACTTCTTAGACTCCCTGCAGGGTACAACAACCTTCAGTACACTGGATCTGGCTGCAGGCTACTACCAGATAGAATTGACGCCTGAAGATAGAAGAAAGACTGCATTCATAACCAGATACGGATTGTTTGAACACACCAGAATGGGCATGGGGTTATGTAATGCACCAGCGACATTCCAACGGGCTATGCAATTAGTGCTGAGAGGCATGACTTGGACCCAAGTACTGGTCTATTTAGATGATGTGGTGGTGCTAGGTCGTAGTTCTGATGATGGATTGAAAAATCTTAAAGCAGCACTTGATCGTTTCAGACAGTATACGTTAAAATTAAAACCAAAGAAATGCAAGTTATTTCAACCTGAAGTGGAGTTCCTTGGAAAGATAGTCAATGCTAATGGAATATCAGTAGCTCCTTCCAAGACAGAAGCAGTGAAAAACTGGCCAACCCCAAGATCCAAGAAAGAGCTGATGTCATACTTGGGTTTCTTAAACTACCATCGAGATCATATAGATGGCTTTGCTGAGATGACTGCTTGTTTGTACGAATTAGCACATCAGTCTGGTGAAGCAGAATGGCAGTCCATGCATGAAACGGCGTTTCAACAGTCGAAAATAGCTCTAACCAGTGCCCCTTGCCTGGCGTATCCAACACCTGACGACAAGTGCATCCTTGACATAGACGCCTCGGATAACACAGTCGGAGCAGTGTTGTCACAATTCCAGAATGGCCAAGAAAGGGTTATTTGCTACGCAAGTCACGTCTTGTTACGACCACAACGGCGTTATTGTACAACCCGCAAAGAGCTGCTTGCCGTTGTGAAATTTTGCAGGCATTTCCGCCACTACCTGCTTGGAAGACGATTCCTCCTGCGTACCGATCATACCAGTTTGGTCTGGCTCATGCGGTTTAAACACATTGAGGGCCAGCTCGCCAGGTGGTTAGAGGAGTTGTCCACTTTTGATATGGAAATAGTTCACCGCCCAGGCAAGAAGCATGGGAATGCTGATAGGCTGAGTCGTATTACCAGTGATTTAGAGGAATGTGACTGCTATCGTGCTGGGTTAGAGCCATCAAAACTGCCCTGTGGAGGTTGTGGTTACTGCGTTCGGGCTCATGGACAATGGTCACGTTTAGAAAATGACTTGGACGATGTTATACCCTTTGCTGTCAAGATGGAAAATACAGTGGTTAGAACTGCAAAGCTTTCAAGTAGCGAACATGAACTTCATCCATTGCATTGGGGCCCTCGGCCCGTGTTCGGGAACCATTTGACCCGGATGCTACTCTTCTATACGTAGATGGAGCTCCTATTTCAAACTGGATACAGATATATCAGCCACAGCAACTTAGAATGTTCCAAGACGAGGAAACTGACATATCCCCTATACTGGCTTGGATAGAAAAGAAACATGAACCAACAGACGCTGATCTTCGTCTATACGGACCAGGAACTCGATCATTGTGGTTATGCAAGATGTGCTTTGAGATCATCGAGGGAGTCCTATGCTACAAATTTATAGGCTGCCCTGACCGTGATGTTTGTCTTGTAGTGCCAACTGCCCTGAAGGGAGAAGTCCTCCGTAATTTCCACGATGTCAAGTCAGCCGGGCATTTAGGACAAAAGAAGACACTTGACAGGCTTAAGCGATCATTCTTGTGGCACAATATGAGTAAAGATTCCGAAGAATATGTACGCTCTTGCACAGTTTGTAACCAGAACAAGAAAATACATGTAGGTCCTAGGGCACCATTGGGACAATTTCATTCAGGCTACCCAATGGAGCGTGTACACCTAGACATATTGGGACCTTTTAACACCAGCAAAAGTGGAAACAACTATATGTTAATGATGGTAGACCAGTTTACTAAGTGGGTCGAAATGGCCGCTCTACCAGATCAATCGGCTCAAACAGTAGCAGAGAAGTTTTTTGGTCCATTTCATAGTGACGTTTGGGTGCCCACTGGAGGTGCATACGGACCAAGGGAGGAACTTTGATAGTGATCTGTTCCGATCTTTATGTTCAGCCTTAGACATAGCCAAGACCCGGATGACACCTTACCATCCTTCGTCCAACGGTCAGGTGGAACGATACAACACCCTAGTTTTGAGCATGATTCGTTGTTATATCGAGAAGAAAAATCGTTGCTGGGACAGAGACCTCCCCTGGCTGTCAATTGCCCTGCACTCAATGGTAAACCGACAAACGGGATATTCGCCTAACCAAAACATCCTTGGACGGGATACCATTCAACCAATTCAGTTGATGTTTGGCATTCCACGAAATGGACAGGAAGTAGAACATCCGAGTACGTGGGTGACCAAGTTGGTTCATAACATGCAGAGAGTCCATGAATTCGCAAGGCGAAATTTGCGCACTTCACAGAAGAGACAGAAACGAGATTACGATTTGAGAGTTGTGGAGAGGAAATACAACGTCGGGGATTTGGTATATAAGTCAGACATGACCACTAAAATAGGTCAAAGCAAGAAGCTTCGTTCCCCTTGGTGTGGCCCGTACCTTGTCGTTGCAAGTATGCCGCCACTGTGCAAGATAAGAGGACGGAAAAAGGACTCTGTTGTTCACCATGAATGGTAAAAGAGATGCGACGATCGGCACATACCAACTTGGTTGAAAAGATTACGACATGAAATGTTCCAAGATGATTCTTCCTAGGAAGAATCGGTGGATCTTGAAGAGACTTTGCCCTATTGCGAAGAAGGATTTTTTAACATCGAGTTCAATGTCAACGGAATCCCAATATAAGGCCAGTCAGAACAATATGGTCAGAGTGTCGATGAGGTCAAAGATGAAAAGGAAGGGATTGTAGAATCCCAAGATAGTATTGATCCGGATGACCAACCACCCTCACTGGAATACGACACTGAAGTTGACATGAGGCCCAAGGCCTCTTCTGGATATGCTCAAACCAGGCACGGTCGGAAGGTGAAACTTCCGGCTCGATATAGAAAGTAATTTAGGGCTCATCAGATATTACAAGTCATCCGTATATATATGTGTAAATAACCATGTAAATATTTTGTGTTGTTAGTTATGCTTTATCTGTATTTGCTTGCATTTCAGTTTTTAATGGAGTCTTGGGAAGATGACGTGCTCTCTCTATGCGCCCCGGAGGATCGGGACAGTGACCGGGAGGGTCTGCCTCAAGAAGACCAGGGTGATGTTGATGAAATGGTAAGTGAGGAGTACCCTGGGGAGTACGTTGTTGTTGAGGAGTACCCTGGGGAGTACGTTGTTGTTGACGAGGTATACCAGGACGAGGAGGATATACCTGTTAGTGGATTTGGAGCCCTCGGCCCCATGCCTGTTACTAAGGAATGTCCGGTCTGTGGGCTTAAGACTAAGGAAAAGATGCGCCGCCATGTGTTAAGAACACATTTACCATGGTTCACGGCCGGAACCACCGCATGTTGGGAGTGCCAGTTAATAATTGGGAGCCTTCATTTGCTAAAGTCTTGGTTTGAGTGTGATGGTTTGAATGGTTTGCTCCGGTATGTGATATCAAGAAGACTCCACAGTGGCAACAAGAGCTCCTTCTCTTAACAGGAGAGACAACTTCTGATTTTCTTCTCAGAAAACTACAGCCCCCACAGTGTGTATGCAGATCATTTCAAGTTGAACCCCCCAAACCATGTCATTTGCATAACAAATTGGGAAATTATGGCAGCGTTGCTCCGGCGACTAGGACCACGTTACCAAGAGATGTTTTTGGATCACCGGGAGTGCTTGACCTACGAAGGGCATGCTGTAGATGCACCTGTTCCCCAGCCAGATAACCCATTTTTATTTGTTGACAGCCATTTCCATTTGGGTTTAATTCTGCAGCGCAGCAGTTACAGGACATTTAATCATCTGCAATCTATAGTTGTTCCTGACGCCTGTCCCGTCGATCCAGGGTTTTTTTATGGGATAGGAAACTATGTGTTCCCTCAACATTGGAACCAATGGGCCAACCAAGTTGGAAGCGCCACCAGGCTCTACGTTTCCTTCGGTATACACCCCCATGTGGCAGCACAGGGCATCACCACCACAACATGGGGAGATCTTCGTTATTGTCCACCAACTACCGATGCGTCGCTCTAGGTGAAACAGGGCTGGACTTCACCACCAGGTGCAATTGCCGACACTGCAGGACGCCTGAAGTGTGTCGACAGAGGATGCAGACCAACCAAGAAGAGGTTCTTCGCATGACCCTGGGGCTTGCCCGTCAACGAGGTCTCCCAGTAATATTGCATTAAAGAGATTCCGGAGATGGCAGCGCTGCTGCGCGGACCTTGGCCATCATCCAAGAAGGAAACTATACCAACCTCCGTTTCCACAGGCACTGTTTCTTGGGTTCGATAAGTTGAGTGGCAGATTCTCCCCAACATTGTTATTGGAGTAACTGGAACCTTCTGCAGGAGCCACCGGGACAGCAGAGCCATTGTTCCACGCATCCCATCTAACCAGTTCGTTGTGGAATCTGATGCTCCATATCTCTCTCCATTTTCATGTTGTCCCAACAACACTCCTTGGAATTTATGGGACATCATTCAGGAGATAAGCCGGCTCCGTAATGTGCCACTGTCCGTACTCCTGTGGGTAGTAAACAACAACGCCCTCCAGTTCTACAGAATTCCAAAGCCGGAAGTGCATAAAACAATGAGATGATTTAACGGAGAGACGGTTATGCACCAAGTCAGTAAAAATATGATTCAATCAAAATTGTTCGAGCAGTTTCACAGGAGATTTTTGAATGCGGTTTCCATAGTGGCCTATGTTAATCTACGTTCCCTGCTGGCAGTTATCTAACATAAAAATCACAAACTTTGAAGATGTTGTCGTTCCGATTGGTATATGGGATATGAATGTGTGATGTGTAAATGTTTATTTACCTGTAACCTAGGTCGGCTGTCTGGTTTGTGTAGACGACGAACAGGTAGGTCACACAGAATGAATTGGCTGAATCGAAGAGTCCTGTGACGTCACTGGAAAGCATGGTCTTCAGTAAGGCATTCTGGAAAAGGTGGGCTGGTTCTTCCTGGTCTATCTAGGTCGGCACCACATCCGCCCCATCTTCAGGGAACATAGTTTTAACATTGACTCCATGCAAAACACATCCAAGGGTCTCAGAAACTACTAGTGCAATTTGAACTAAATGGTCATTAAATGGTCCCTTCCAAACAAGTATCCGATAGGACCGTACCTTATCCAAGAAGGCCGCCAGCAGGGAATATAGTTTCAACATTTGTCTCAATGGGAACACATTAAACTATCTTCTGATAAACTACTGGTCCAATTGGCTTAGTCGCAATAGTCCTCAGATGGTCCTTTCCAAAAAAGTATCCGACAGGTCATTACCTCAATGGCCGGCAAAAGGGATACAGTTTTAACATTTGACTCTATGGAAACACGTTCGATGATGTTCTTCTCAGAAACTAAAGGTCCAGTTAGAACCAAACTTGGTCATGATGGTCTCTAGATGGTCCCTTCTAAAACAGGTATCATGCAGATCTCTACCTCATTCCAGATTGCCACCAGCCAGAACATAGTTTATATTTGATTTATTTTTTAAAATTGGCCTCTGAAACCACTGGTCCAATTGAACCTAAAAAAGTCCTTGAGTGGCCCCTCTGGTATGTCTGCATCCAATCCAAAGTGGTCTCCTTTTTAATGTTTTCATGTCAGGGCCTTAAATTTGAACTAAACTTGAGGTATTTGGTGTCTGAGACTATCATCATGAGAGGAAGTGTTACCATATTGATCTTCATGTGACCTTAAACCTTTGCATTTAAGTCAAATAATTACATTTTTAAGTGTTGGCCGCAACGTTATTATCTTTTGACACACACTCGCGATTTTGGGAACGGTTCTATCCATCATGAGATGTGTGAAAATTACTACATCAAAGTATGTGTACTTTCGATAAAAAAATTTAAAAGATTGTTCCCCGGCATTACAGCTCATTCTGTTGCATTTTTTTTTTTCATTATTTTTCCATTTTTGTAGCTCCCCTCGCTAGATCCAAGGTGAGCTTTCGCCATCACTTGACGTCCGTTGTTTGTCCGTCCGTTGTCTGTTGTAGCCTTTTTGTTCATAATCTCCTCTAAACTGGGTCAAAATCGCCCTTTGGTGGTATCCTCTAAAGTTTATGGTTTCTATGTTCGTACTTCATCCAAGATGCCACCCGATCGGGGAACATAGTTGAACACAGAATCCTATGGAAAATGCATTCGAACATCTCCTCCAAGTCCACTTGACCATGAATTTGTATAGTACATGTATATACAAATCCTTGACTTGGCTAAGGACTTTTAATGACTTGGCCAATGGGAACCAACCTTCGTCACAATATTCCTTGGATTATCCTCTTCCAATTTTGTGATTTTTGTGTTGGTGCCTCTTCCAAAGTGGACACCAGCGAAGGAGGTTTAATTTTGGAGACTTTGGGAAATGCTTTCAAAAATCTTCTCTAAATGACCTGAGTCATAATAGTACTTTGGTGGTTCCCTTCGAAGTTTGTAATTTTTTTTTATTTTTCATATCTAATCAAAGATGTCAGCAAGCAGGGAACATAGTTTAGCAAGGAACCCTATTTGAAATGCACTTAAATTCTTCTCCAATGAAACCACTGAGCCCAAACTTCCGAATGCCAACAATGATAAATAACATCTTTTAAAAGCTATTGCCATTTGAAAGTCCAACAGGCGGTTAGCTTGATTCGAACCCATACCTCTACAGCAACACCTGCCTCACAGTCTCCAGACCATCAACAATACCATACAACCATGGGCACATCTGAAAAGGTGCTGGTAAATCTGTCTTTAGTATCTACCACTTGTTCACAATAGCATTTTGTTTGTTGGTAACACTCAAAATGTATCATTTTTATGTTCGTACCCTATCCAAGATTGCTTTCAGGGATGAACAGAGATTAAATATGAAAAATAAAGGAAATGGGGTAAATATCAAGGAGACAACATCTCATCTCCAGGTTAAAAAGACCCAAAACAAAACTTCTAGGGGTCACAGCACGATCTTCAATACAGTGAGGAACCTCACACCATATATACAAGCCCTAAATGGACCCAAATAAGGCACAAAAGTGAATAAATCAACGGAACCAAACCACATCCAACAACCCGAATATCAAGAAACTAAAATTTTATAACAAGACAAGGGCAAGCCAATGACTAACATATTCCTGACTTGGTACAGGCGTAAAAATTTTGGTGGAGTTAAACTCGTTTTCTTGGATCCAAGCCCTCCCCTATGTATGGTGAATGGCTAAAAAATAAATACACAAAAAAGACTCACAGTAAAAATAAAACTAAAAGAAAGTCCAACTCATCAAGACGAATACCTTTACGATGAAGTACATAAAACATGAAAACAATACACACGGGTACTGTCCTGACAAATGCTCGCATGCTCGCAGTTACTGACAGCTAGCTAAGGACATAATTTCCGTTGATATCAAGCTTTCTTACGTATGAAACTTCAATTGAAATACTTCTAAATAGATTTCGTATAACAACATCATTAATTATGAAAGAAGAACATGATATTGTGCAATGCCAAATACTGCCAATATGAAATTTGTTTTAATTTAGTAATGGTGTAATGCATTTAGGAGCTGATCAATATCTTTGCCAACAAAAAGCAGAAGTTAGGATTTAATGACAATGCTGTATTTATATCCTTTATGAATAAGTTTGTTCAACGGATTAATAAGTTTGGAAGGACAATTTTTGAATTTATGCGCTTTGAAAATGATATTTCCATAGAAGTTTGGATGTGAAATGCCCTGTTGTATAAGAGCCCTGCATGTGCAACCAAATTTTCTTAATAAGTCAATGTATCTATAATAAAATTTAGAGAATGTTTTTATCAATTTATGATACCTAAACCCTTGATGCAGAAGTTTTTTAGTTAGACAAAGATTTCGGTCGTTGAAGTCAGAAACATCACTACATACTCGTGTATATCGAACAAGTTGTGAAATGTAGACCCCGTAAGAAGGGGCTAACGGAACATCGCCGTCGAGGTGGGGAAAATTAACTACAGGGAAAGAGAAATCATCCCTGTTATCATAAACTTTAGTGTTTAACTTTCCTTGATTTATTGATATATCAAGATCAAGTAAAGAAGTATGATCACTGCTGCTATTGGATTTATTTAAAGTAAGTTCGGCAGGATGAATTTCGTATGTAAATTTAGAAAATTCAGGATTATTTAAAGCCAAAATATCGCCCAAATATGTTTATGTATTATTACAAATATCCACTCGAAGCAATAATGAAATAAATCTGAAACGCAAACGGGGAAAATAGTTTAGCATAGGACCCTTAGGAAATGTATTCAAAGATCTCTTCTGAAAATACTCGAAATTATAATAATCCATGTGTGACCTTCTTCAAAGTTTGACTTTTTTGTTCGTACCTAATACAAGATGGTCGCCAGTTGGTAACTTCATTTCAAATAGGATCCTATGAGATATGCGCAACAATAAAAGCGTTGTTCCTTTGCTTGTTTTTTTATCATGCATTTGTAAAGACTTTGTCTCATGTGCATTTATTCTAAATCCTTTCATTCACCATTGAAATGCTTGAACAATTTAAGTTTAATTTCATCTACGATTTTTATGTTCGTACCTCATCCATGGTTGCTGTCAGGGATGAACAGAGATTAAAAAAGGACCGTGCGTAAAATGCATTCAAAAACTTGTGAAAGCTCTCGAACAATTTCAATGATATTTGATCATAAAAGTCATTATGTGTAACTTTTCATAGTTTGCGATTTACATGTTCGTACCTCATCGAGTATGATCGCCTGCGGGGAAGATGGGTCAGCTTCGATCCCTATTGGAAATGTTTTCACGAGATAGTCTCCTCTTAAACAATTAATATTAAATAAATTTAATCGTTAAAGTTCCGAAGTTGTCAATTTTAAAGTTGATTTTATACATGTTCATTCCTCGTTCAAGAAGGCGGTCAGCCGAGTCATAGTTTACAAAGGACCATATGACATTAAATAATTCAGATGTCTTTTTGAAAACCACAATACCAATTTCAACCAAACTTAGTCAGGTTGGTCAAAATAACATTGTTGGCTCCTGTAAAAACAGTTCTGTCTATAACTTGCAGTTTTCATGGACTTTAAAATCTCATACGACACCGTATTGCTTCTCCGATTATCAACAGGCCAAGATCCAGTTCCGTGATACATGCTCCTTGGAGCCTCTAGTTCTATTAATATAATTAATGTAACGGACTTACTGTTTGGGTCAAAGTTTAGCTGAAGTTTTTCACACAGCAACCAGCTTAGACAACTAATTGTAATTATTTAATGTAAGTTTACAAAAAATAATTCTTTGTCCATTTACTGCATATCATGTTGTCTCGGCTGTATTTAACATTACAAATACGACTATGGTTATTTATTATTATTCCGACATACTTTGCTAATCTTAATAAAATTGCTGTACACCCTAAATGTCTTTCTTGTTGTCTTCGTTCTCAGTCTTGTTTTTCCTTTCAATTCCATCATTTTTCATGCCTACAAGTGTTCTTATTATTTTGCTGGCATGGTCGTTACCAATCCAGTTGTTCGCTACGTTTTTATCATTACCGTCTCTTGCTTCCACTGTTTTTCCCACACGCCATTCTCTTTCCCATGGTTTGTATGGATAACGATTTCCAGTGTTAATCTTCCAAGAACGTTGCCTATTTCGCCACTTGTTTCCAACATACCTAGTTTTGTTAGAATCACCAACACCCACACCAAATTCTCTATTGCCAATGTTTTGCCACCTGTATTTGATGTCGTTAATGTTATTATTGCCAGTGTTTCCAATTCTCCATTTTTGCCAGAACTGCAGATTGTTACTAGTTTTGCGGGTAATACTGCTATTTATATCGTTTCGAGTGAAGTTTTCAGAATTTTGCCTCTTGTTGCCATTGATTTCTATATCAGCACTCGTCCATCTGTTACTATTTTTATTTATACCATTGTCATTTGCCAAATTGCCACTTTCCTGCGTACTCTTGCTGCTACTGCTATCGTTTGTTCTGCCATCATCAATCTTTCCCCATTGCCTTATGTTCTTGTTAATAGTGTTTGTTTTGTCCATGCCATTGTAGAAACTCTCAGTGTTTTTCCATTTATCATCATTAATTCTATCGGATGTGGTGTCCATATCCAGTAAGGGCTGTAGATCTCCTGTGTCCTCAGTACGGTTGATTATGCTGTCGCCAAGATCCATGCTTACATTTTTCTGCCAACTATAACCGATGCTCTCAACGTCACTCCCTCCTTTATCCAGGGCCAACACTCCTTCTTCAATATCTCCATTACTATTCATGCTGTCCTGTCCGATGTCAACACTGTGTGCATCCTTCACTTCATTGTCCTTACTCTCATTTTCTTTGTTGCCGACATCATTGTTACTCATATCATTTTGACTTTGCGGATACAATCCACCATTGCTATTTGAAATACGGTCCAGTGCCCCAATCAGCTGGAGGTTTTCCTCCATGTTATCTCGGGTATTTTCTCTTGTGTTATCATACCCTTCACTTCCTACATCCCTTCTGTGTAATTTCAGTCCGACAGAACAACCCTTGCTGTAAAGAAAAATAACCTTGTAGTAACAAAACGTTTGTATATGTATTAAATAGCATAAAAAAACGTCAACGTGCAAAAGATAACGGTAAAACAAAAGTATTCAGTTTTTCCTCAACATGATGTTTTCCAAACGGTTCAGAATAGAAAAAAGAAGGGAAACGGGGAATGTGTCAAAGAGACAACGACCCAAAGGGGAGTAACAACAACTCAAAGATCTTCAATGAACGGTGAGAAAACCCCACACCCAACGGCAGGTCGGAGTCGGCCCCTGAACAAAGAGCAATCAAGTCCAGCGAAATAAACATCATCCTAGACTCCTAGAAAAAGGACAAGACACACAAAGGCTTAATAAATTCCTGACTTAGGACAGGCGCAAACCTGCTGCGGCGGGGTTAAACTAGTTTTATTGGATCCAAACCTTCCCCCTACAGCCAATGTGATGAATCAAAAAACAATCGTAACAACAGTAAAATTCAGTTGGCAACAGGACTGAGTCAATTGTGAAAAATGAAACTGAAAGAACTAAATATACGGACAAAAACATGAAATCACAAGAGACTACTAACAGTTAACTGACATGCCAGCTCCAGACCCATCACCAACTGACAAAGTAAGTTGTGTACCCTCAGTATACAGTTTCCACCAAGATCCCTTCCTATGAGGAGTTTAGAATAATGATTTCATGTATATACCAGAATACATAACCCGTGTCCATGCAATACAGATTTTAGAAATTTAGAATGTGTTTAGTTAAATTGCAAAGACCCTATCAAAAAATCAATGTTAATACCAAAGAAGGCCATACGTAATGACTTGACGACAATACCGTAATTATAACCCTTATGAATAACTAAATACCGAAGTTACTGTGAATTTTATTTTCTGCATATGCGCATTTCGACAACTTATGTCTCTTCAGTGCAGATAAAATCTAAACGTTTGGAAGACCATAAAACCAAATATGTTAAATAGCTGATAGAGTACAAATATCCAATATGATCTAAATGTAAAGCCAAAATCAGCTAAGGACAGAGTTTTGCATGAGGGAGATACTCCTTAGTTTTCATTTACAAAAAAATAGATATTGCAAGGTTCCAAATAAAATCGGTTTCCGGGTCAGCACCGAAGTACTGACTACTGGGCTGGTGAATACCCTCGGGGACTAATAAAATCAAATATGTTAAAGAGCTAATAATTAGACGATTTAAAGGTTTTATAAGTTTGTTAGGCGAGTTTAAGTATTTTTTACTCTTATGTAAAACATTACCGTAAAATAAGGGATGTGAAATACCAGCCTTGATTAGATGTTTACAGGTTGCATTGTATTTATGAACTAAGTCTTTATATTGATGATAAAATTTAGTAAAGGTTTTAACTAGTTTGTGATAACGAAAAAAAGCTCGCAGGCTAGGTTACTGAAAGCGTTTTTATTTTAATTAATGGTGTTTACAGACGGATAGCTTGATTAAGTTGTTATTAGGTCCTTATTTATTTTGAATTTAATAGGTTTTTTTCGGTAGTTTGTTATTATATTGTGTTGGGTATAGAGTAGGTTGTCAGTCTTACCTTCCATTTCTACATCTATTTCGGTTTGGACCTAGAGCACCAGTTCCATTGACGGCACCTGAAATGGATACAAGTTATGTTAAAAGTGAGGTTTGTTTGATGGTAGGATCAAATATTTCACATTGCCTATTTATTTACATAAAATTAAGTGAATATATTATGGCTGTTAAAGCAAATATATCACAGGCGTCCTTCAGCTTGATACCGCATTTTTTCATAAACCCTTTCGGTATTAACTTAGCTAAGGTAAAAGGGTCATGTCTTTTTACTTCAAACCTTAAAACAACGACCGATGGACCAACGGAAGTGGTATTACATAAATCAAATTCATAGTATAGGAACCTGTGCGCCTGAAATATCTGTCTTACGGTTCAATCTGTAGGCTGTAGGACTTTTTTACAGGTAAACATGTGAAACAGCATACATGTCCTGTAAGTTTTTTACATATTGTCAATGACTTAGGAATTTTTTTAAGTTTGTTAAGTTCGCCCAACGTGTATGAATGATTAATGTATCCAAAGATGATGTTATTTACAAGTAGCCTGTTGATTTCAAATTCAAAAGTCTATATTCAAACGTGAAATAAACAGTCATAAAACAGCAATAGAGCTATGTCTTTGCTTATGTATGCGTACCTGTCTTTATATTTATAATGCTAGTATATTGTATCATTACCTGCACATACAAAGCCAGATAATCATATGCACTTTCTTTTTGATAGCGAAAATATCATTTAAATAAAATTGTCGACTGTATACTGTCTACGGTAGTACTGTAAGTCTGTTTACTGTCTTATCGAGAAAACAGTTGTAGGCTGACTGACGTATTATTTTTATTGAAACGAGCAGTTTTTAGCCGTACCATGCAATCTTATTATGTTTTTGCAACTTGAAGTATTATATGGGACTTTTGTAGTAAAATGGACTGTGTCAGCAGGCGTTTTTGATACTTTGTGAATGGAACTTTTACTGTTTCGAAGAAATATTTCACTATATCATAGGAGCACGCAAAAATGAAATATCCAAACACATTTGAGAAAAAACACGAAAAATAGCAGGATATATAACTTTGAATTATAACTTAGGGCTAATAGACTACATTTAAGATAAAGAAATAGGGCCATAAAGCCGTGAATTTTGTTCATAACTTTAGATATTTTCAGAATAATCTCAGATGTTGTCGTAAAATCGTGTAAGGTAGTCTCTGGTATTTGTACGTCCAATGAGTAAAATTAATATATGCCACGCGTGTATGTTTTCTTTTACATGTAAACAGCCGAATATGACTGTAAATAACATTTTCTCTCTATTTAAGCCATTTTACAGTACTTGAAGGACACCAAGAACCAAAACCATTTTTTTTGCGAGTGTATAAACATTTGCCCTTCCAAATGACTGTTAGTATAGTTTGGTTCTGTATGTACTATACAGCGATTTTAACAAAAGTTGCCGAAATCTGTCAAAATTGCAATGAAATGGCAAATTCAGTGGCTGAATCTTTTATCTAGAAGTATGAAAATGCATTTGAATTGATTTTCTTATCTTATAACGGATGACCTGATAACACAATTTTGCAAAGATGTAATACATTCACAAAAACTGGTATGCTGAAGGAAATAAAATCACGAGTAAGTGACCCCCACCTCTTTAAAATGATCATCAATCTTAAAAAAAATTATGGGTTGGAATTTGATCTGTTTTGTCTTAATTAAGCTCATCTGTTGAACACTGCAGACCTATTTGTTTTTGTTCTTAACAAGTTGTGAAAGTGCTGTAATACTTTATTATATCGGATAATTTCACAGTAACTTCGGTATTTAGTTATTTGATGGCGTTCCATTTAGTAACATTGGCGGATCCAACCCTTGGAACCCTCAGCCTTTAAACTTTAAAGGAAAAAAAATTAAATTTCATGCAAAATTTACCCCAAAAATGGCCTGAAATCCTTTTTTCTGGAAACTCATTGGGATCCCCCTTTTCGGAAGCTGGATCCTCCAGTGATTTAACATGTGAAATCAATTCTCTTTCTTGTAGTAACTTGAGTACACTTGTATAAACCTGCATAGTCTTACAAAAGTAACGGAACCAATTCGTGCTTGTATACAATATAAGAATACACTGCTTATTGATAGGAATTCAATTGTCTATAGAACTCTATAGACAATATTACAAAATGCTAGTACCACATTGGTTGCCCTTTCTGTAATTTCTTTTCGTCTGGTGGTATTTGGAGTTTGTAGCATGAGAGGAACCAAACTACATACTCTCCATACAACTTACCTGTCAAGTTTGGTTCAGCGGATTTTTTTGTAAGATCAAGATAACCTCAAAGGGTAAAATCTGCAGTGAGAGCCAGGTTTGTGAATATATTGAAAAGAAATCGGTAAATTGTGAAAGACCTTACATACACCATCTTTTTACAGTTTGCTTCAGCAGTTTCAGAGGCGATGATATCTCAGGACAATTTCAATGTGATTTCTAAAAGTAAAACGAATAAGGGGAAGGTCAAAATTGTTGTAATCTTTAAAAACATGTTCAAAATAGCAGAAGACAAAGCGTAATATCTTTCAAAATGTTTACAGATTAAGAGATACATACGGAGAAAAGAATTGCCGGAAACATTCTACTGAAACAGACTCGCAATAGTGGTGTAAAGATACGCCGGTTTATCGACATATCGCGATATTTTTCAACAAACTCTGTACATCGGTACGAAACCCAGCGTATCGATACTTATTGATTTCTGCTAAAATTTCAGAATCAGTACCTCCTAAATGCTTGAAATTTACTGATTTTGGTATGAAAAAGTCATATAAAGGAAAAACAAATGTATTTAGCTACGTGAAAATCAACACGCTTGTCCCACTTAAGAATATCTTACTATTTTATCACATAAAATAGTTACAAGAAGAAGATTTAAAATGTAATGAAATTGAGAAATCAGAAAACGATACGTATCGATATGTATCACGATAAGCCTGCGTTGTATCGCTATATCATGATACAATATTTCATTCACGAAACTCATCCCTAACTCGCAAGGTCAAGAACAACAATAAAAGCGTTGTTCCATAGCTTGTTTTTGCCATGTATTTGTAGAGACTGTGTCTCATGTGCTCCATATCCGTTCATTGATTATCGTAAATAGTTGAAATTTAACTTTTTACCGTGTAAATTTCACATATTGTGTAGTAAAATATTCGTTAAACAGCATACAAAACAACCGTAAGTAAGACTTACAGTCTGTGATAAAAGTTACTTTAAACAGCCTACATAATTCATTTTTTTAAACAACAATTTTCTTAGCAATGCAGCTACAAATGCTGTTGAAATTTGGCATGAAAGTAATAATTAACCTTTTTAGTTGCCCCAAGAAGTGTGAGCGATGTAAGTTTAGCTTTTCGTGTAAAACGGAGAAAAAAATATATTTTGTAACGCAATGTATTGGCATTAATTACAAGAAATCAGCTCTCACGGGATAACTTATTCACAATTAAGGATAAAAACACATTTGACAGTTTATTAGATGGATAATAAATCCCTTTTCGTACACAAAATATTTCTTTTCAAACAATAAAACATAAAAAACTTATCTGACATACTCTGTTGAAGTGGATTTTCTACGAAAAACGTTCTACAGCCTACAGATTGAACCGTAAGACATATATTTCAGGCGCACAGGTTCCTATACTGTGAAATTCCAGAGACATGACAAAAACGGTAACACAGAAAAACAAAGACAAAACAAGGACGTGAGACAGTCACAACTATTAATGAATAGAACAATGATGCAACCATGAAACTTCCTGAAAATTTATTTGTCTCACAAAAACACAACCGATTTCTGTACTTTGGTGGTATTTATTACTTATGTCAATGCTCAAATACCAAAATTAGGACAGCTAAGGTATGGTGGAGCCCAAATCAGGAATTGTGACTTTTACCACCAAAACGGTTTCTTATTGCTCAATCATACATAAATGTTTCGGATTATTTTGAGTTGTTGTGCACTTGATAGACATAAGTTTTCGAAATGGCTATCTGCAGAAACTACGCCTACCCCTTTTAAGCCTCAACTACTCTTGTGTTCGTAGTTTGGTTCGTCAATCAGAGAAAAATGCACAAATCCGATAAAATAAAAGTTGACTAGAAACTATAACGTGCCAAGGCTAATTTTAGAGTACATTTACTGGTTAAAGGCATTTTATTCATATTGTATCATTTAAATATTTTTCATAATTCCTATGTTCAATGTTTTCAACCTCGGCACAAACCTGTCGTACGTATGCAAACACAATGAAAATATGCAGTTTAATCTTACCAATAGTCACACATATAATACAAGCTAAAACAACAGAGTGTCTCATCCTAAGTTTAAGCTGAAATAGAAAACGAAATATGAGATGTGATGAAGTTCATCAAAATCAAAATCATGAAATTCAGAACTCAGAAAGAGTTGAAAAATTAATAATGAACCTGAATTCAAAATATCTATAAAAATGTGTAACCAAAATATTTTTAAAGTAATCAAATCTGTACTAAGCTGGTTTTGTCTTTTTATTCTAAAAGGTTTTGAAAGATCTGTTGGGTTTCTGCCTATTGTCTTTTATCTAACCCGTAGACAACACCAATTAAAATCCATTGCACGTGCTTCTTTTTTATTTCCTTTGTATTATGTCAATTACAATGACAAAAATGTAAAAAAATTAAATATGTGTGAGATTCAAGATTTATCTTTTTGTGTAATTATGACTCTGTCAGAATGAGAAAATGGAATAGATGTTTACATTTATCGGCTTGATTTCGCGTGAACACTTGAAAAAAAGTTGCAGTTGGAGTTAACATATGTGTTATGGCCTCATGTTAATTTACTCCATATCCTTTCGTAAAATATTACTTTAAAACATTGGGGAAATCGCTTGATATATCCAGGTCAACTTCTGATATATCCAGGTCAACTTCTGATATATCCGGGTCAACCAGATACGTGTTTTACGGAAGCACTCTGGAGGCTGATATAACCATAGGGAAGGATGATAATTGTAAAATATTAGTAGTCTATTATATTTGAAGTATTTGGCTGTCGAGATATGGATGCACGAGTTGTTCTATGTGCTAAAGGGGAAAATAATAGGATTCCAGAGAAAAGTGTGAAGCCACACAATAACTTGAGCTCCGAAAGTGTAAGCATGATCTACTCCACTCATGTCACCTGTCACTCAGCCAGCTTAAATATGATTTTGAAAGGTCTGTCCTGTAGCTGATTGATTATTCTTATACCATACTATAGAGTTTGATACAGATGAGCAATGAAGCCAGAAACGTAAATCAAAAAGTTTTTGGTTTGACACAAGTGAGATCAAACAGGCCCCCATCCAAAAACTCATGCTAGACAATTACGCCAATGTGCATACAAAATTAGCTGTTTCGATAAAAATATGCCGTCGAACAACAACTAAATTCAATGCATGTGTTATTTCCAATACAACATTCTATCAGTTTTGGTGTTTACTTTGGTTCTATTGGCTATGCAAAAATGTGAAGCCATGCATTCACCTAAGTTAAGCTTCTCTTGTAACCGTATTGATCGATGGCTGTTAATTTTGCTTTGTTTTATGTTTGTATGTGTTTTTTTTAAATATTTTACTGTAATTTATTATTTTTTGTTGATGTTGTTTAACCATATTCAAGCAATTAACTGCTGATTTAACCAGAAAATTGTAGCGGCCTGACATCCATGAAATGTTGTATCTTTATTTTTCTCAGTTTTAGGTACAAAACTCTATTTCACTCACTACACATGCATATAACTTGGCAACAAAAACCGAACTGGGGCAATATCCACTTGAGTCTGTTAGCAATGATTTTCTATATTTTGCCAAAAGAAGAAGGCATTCTATGTAAATAAAATTCTTCATGATTCAAGTATTTTTTGGGAAAGCCTAATAAGGTCATGGACAAAAAATAAGGATAACGTTTCATTTATTTGTATATACATGAATAACATTTTAAAAAAAATATTTACTGAAGGCAAACTTGATTTTAATGAAGTCATTTTATTATATAGATAGCGGTGATTTTTCGAGTTTTCTCAGTTAAATAAATGTCATATTGTCACCGGTGAAAAAAAAAGGATTTCTAGTCACTGGATGACGTCTTAATGAATCGACGTCACAATGTCTTTTCAATGTCGTCGTCTTGTAAACAACTGGCGTATTGACATGAAAAAAAAATAATCCGCATTTAAAATCTCGGTTTTGAGTAGAAAATCTATATAATAAAAAGCATAACTAATCGACCATCATGAATATCAATAAAAATTTCACTCGTGTCGATCAACGCAGTGGATTAAACTTGGTGAGGAACAAAGTTCCGCAACTTGTTTAATCCTTCTGCGTTGGTCGACACTCGTGACATTTTTATTGATGTTCACGACGGTCAATTATTTATACTATAATTATCTGCACTGAAGATACATAAGTTGTCGAAATGCGCATATGCAGAAAATAAATTCACAGTAACTTGGGTATTTAGTTATTTGTTACCACTGGGTCGATGCCTCTGCTGGTGAACTTTCAGTCCCCGAGGGTATTCGCCGGTCCAGTGGTCAGTACTTCGGTGCTAACCCGAAAGCTGATTCTATTGGAACCTTGAAGTATCTAATTTTGTTAAAAACCAAGGAATATCTCTCTCACTCAAAGCTCTGTCCTTAGCTGATTTTGGCTTTACATTTGGATCATATTGGTTTTTTGTACTCTTTCAGTTTTTAAACATCGTTGATTTAATGGTCTTCCAAACGTTTAGATTTTATATGCACTGAAGAGACATAAGTTGTCTAAATGCGCATATACAGAAGATAAACTCAACGTATTTTGATTTCGGTATTTTGTTATTAAAACTAAGACCCTTTTGGTGTAAATCTACCGTATTGTACAAATACTCTGTTTTCTAGCATTGTCAGAAAACACTTTGCCCTTTTTTCAAAATAACGGTCTAGAAAGAACAATTGACACAAACAATTATTTTCACTATCGCATGTTGCTAAGTGAAAATAGTCATTTAAGTGACAAAACCCTTTATTATACAAAACGTAGGGGTACAGATTTCTCTATGAGTTGTATAGTTACTTGAGTGGTACATGTATGTATAATTGTAACAAACTACCCAGTGGTATGACGGGAAAAGCTGCTACAGTTGCACATTTTTTTTAACTGAAAGCGAGTATTTCTAGAATATAAATTCTTAAAAAAACAACAACAACAAACAAACAAACAAACAAAAAACAAACAAACAAAAACAAAACAAAAAACAAAAACAAAAACAAAAACAAAAAACGAAAGACTTGCAATTCTGTATAATTTGTGCGCATATATAATACCTGTTGATGAGTAATTATTATAATGATAATATAGTATCCGTTGCACAATCTGAATACATGTATTTTCTTAACATTCTCTTGAAGCTATAAACAAGCAGTCCGCGTAGAACAAAGCAAGAGGAAACTTACCTTCTCGGCCAGAATATGCTACTGATGCAATATGTTGATTTCATGTGATGTGGGGATATTACTGTTATTAAATAAGTTATACGGTATATGAGTTTTAATGCACTGGTGGTCTCTACAGTTTTTACTAACATGATACATATCTTTGTTTATGATTTGATTTCATGGTTCACAAAATGAAAATAGCTGTTTGTCTACATAGCTTGACTGCTGTGTTGCGTTTTTTTTTATTTCTGTACTACATCCTGGTCCTTCGTATTAGGCAACAACAGGAGTGTTTACAGTTTTTGGCAGAAAAACGCATCCTCCGTATTAGGCAACAACAGGAGTGTTTACAGTTTTTGGCAGAAAAACGCATTTTTTTGAAACTCAATAGAATATATTCTAGTATCCCGTTTTTAACAATGCAAAAACGCAATGTGCCTCGAAAAAGTGCATCGGAAATAGCGATGGTACATTATGGCGTTATAAATAGCCAACCACTTATTTTCTGCAGAGTCTTAATTAAGATCTATTATTGGCTTTAGTCATGACCCTTCTAGTCGTTTATATGAAAACAAACAAGCAAAAAAAAAAAAAAACAATTTCATGTTCAATGAAACTGAAAGGTACTTTGCTTTTGATATACATTTCATGCACTTGAAATAGCTGTCGTTTAAACTTTTTTAAGTTATCAAACGAATAACTGTTTAACACGCAATGAAAATATTTGAATTAATGAAACAGATAAATATTTTAGACTAATTTACCGTGTTGAATCCTTTGTTTTTTTAGTTTTGTAAGAACCGGGTGGTACCCAAAGCATTTTGAAATATGTGTAACATGGCTTTATTTTTAACCTCCATTTTGATATATCGATGATCTATATCTTTCTAAGAACTGAAAATCTACGAATTACAGATAACAACAACTCTGCTTCATATCTAAATATAAATCTTAAGCAACAAATTGTTGCGACTGAGACATGAGACACAAATCAATATTACAATCTGCGATAACACCCTTGTTTGTTGAGCTCTTACAGTTACGTTTGAGCTGGCAGATCTATAGTTTTTTTCCAGTTGCGTGTTTTATGCGAGATTTGACAATTGTTGCGAGAACATTAAAAATTCTGATAATAAAAAAAAACAAAAAACAAAAAAAAAAAACAAAACAAAACAAAAAAATTGTCTTATTCTTTTCTTTTTTTTTTTGGTAGTATAGTAGTCTACCTGTATTGAGTTTTATTAGTACATGTATGTGTTATTTTAAACTATAGAGAAACGAGATATAGAAGGGTGGGAGTTAGTTGCATAAAAGTCAATTTAACCCTACCACTGGCTTTTGTAAGGGCAGGTACTTAATCTGGCTGTCCCGAATTCCTCAATGTTTGCGTTTGTCTTTTCTCTTTCATTTGTGTATTTACTAGAGCAATGTCCTTGTGAGTATTGACCTGTGATTGTAATTTTCAGTCGTTGTAGGTGTTTTATTTGATTTATTCATGGTTTTGATATTACTAGCATAACTCACAGTGTAAGTGGTTGTTTCATATAAAAAAGAAACCAAGGTAAGTACTGGTGCTCTTTTATGAGGTAGAAATTAACTATAAATTTCAGTCAGCAATAAACAACAAATCTGGCTCAAATTAGCTTTTTGATAAATACTGTGCAATATGTATTTACAAACTTAAATTCAATAAAATTAAGAACTTATCTGACAAGTAAAATTTCCACTAGTATATATCCAGATAAAAAATCTTCTAGTGCTAATTGAAGACTGAACAATAATAAATTCACACAATATATGATGTGCGTTATAATCCTGTAAAAACTCATCATACTGACCACCTACCCATTTTTTATACATCAGATTTTATACATATAAACTTTCTAGAAACTTCTTTGACAAGAAATAAGTAGAAAACTCTTATTAACATGTAAACGAATGACTGTTTACGTATTGAAAACTTCTAGAATTTTCTAATGTGATGAAAATCAATTAATTTGACCATTGTTTACTGTAAACAAATGCATAACTAGGTAAAACAAATTACATAATATTAAGGCCTTACAAAACAAAAATAATGCATACAATCAGAGACATATAATTAAATGATTATATTTCTCTGATACAATGCATGTAAGAATTTCTTTTTCAATATTATAATATTTAATCACCAAAAACTCATGTATTGACTAGCATGTTTAAAGATATCACTGAGGGAAAATTCTTCCGGATATTAGATCAAGAGTTAAAAATCTATTCATATATCATGTCAACACGTAAGTGAAATATCCCAAAATAATAATCAAAATAATTACATAACTTCCATAGAAAAAGATGGAGTCTAAAACAATCGACACATCTTTCCCAGTAACATGGTGGTTTTTATTCCCGAACAAATGTACCAGAACCTGCAGTCCAATTGCAACTTCCTTGCTATCTTCGCGATGGAAATATTTCGAATTTACAATCGTTCCTATGACAATGATTCCACTATTCACTATAATGATAATCATTAGTATCAGTAAAACGCACATTTGATTTGATGCTTTGGGAATTGAGGAAGAAACAAGATTAAGAAATATAGAATAGGACAGAAGAATTGTCATCGCTAGTGATACCCGCTCTCCTGATTCTACGGGTAAAACAAATACTAATGGGTTCATAAGTGAAAATAGCAAGGTAGGTAAAATAATGGTTACCACAAAATATAATGGCTGCCGTTTGATTGTAAGTCTTACTTCAAATATACTATGAGCAAAGCTGCTTGTTATACATGTTTGAGAAGAATAATCCTGTAATGTCCAATCAGAATGTGGTGTGAAATAGTCAAGGGGAGTCTTTGAAAATATTGAAGAAAAATTCAAGTCTCGAGACGTTATCCCCCATGGAATTATAGTAAGTAGACAGATTTGTGTGTCAAAAGGAAACTTTGAGAAATCCGTTGGACATTTGGATTCCAGTATTCCACCAGGTGTATAATTTACTTCCCCTTTAGCTGTAATAGTCACATAAAACTTTGTATCATCTCCGATTGGTTTTGCGGAATTTACTTTATTAACAAGAAACACAGGTGGTAACCAAAGTCGAGCGGGATCGAGTACTATATAGTGTAAGTCCCCATAATGAGAGGGATTCCAATACATAGACGGATCCGTCCAGTTTAATTGGACAGCTACTGTTAGTGAAATTGTTTCGTCGACTTCGTCAAAAGAATTAAAAGATATGATGTACATTGCTATTCCAACAGGAAGTGGTTTGGTATGATCTATTGTTGGCATCACTTCCTTGTTATATCCACTGAATAAGTCTGCATGCAGTTTTTTAGTATGTGTTAGATTTTGTTCTAACCTAACTGTCGCATTTGAGTAAATAATTAGCATTAACGAAATAAATTTCGTCATCATGTCAACACTTATTTGGTAAAAAAAAAAATATCCCAAAAACTATGACAATAAAATATCCCAAAAGTTATCTCCGACTTTGCGCTTTAACCACTGACAAGACTATTTGCATTAACGTATTTACTTGCTATTCGGAAAACTAACACAGAAAACCATTTTAATGTATCCTTGTTAATGCATATGTGTACATTTTGTTGTAATTTCCGGACGGTATCAAATGCATTAAGTCTAATATTGATGCAGTTTGGAAATAACGAACGGTTATATAATCGATAAAAACAACCTTCATGGAACTGTTAGATTAAGTAAAAACAAATACTAGACAATCCTTAGTCAAATATTATAAATGTAAATGAGTGCACATAAAGATGACAAAAATAGAACTACAGAATGAGACCATGATACAAATCCTTGCAATTACAAATACATACATTAAATTACATTAGACGAAATGGTGTCCAATATCATGAATTCATGGAAATGTTTTAAATAGTTTGATTACTTTAGGTTTCTCCATTAGAGACAGTCATACTTAAATTTTGATATTTAAATAATAATGATTAAATATTTTCATCATGACAAGTATTGCAATAACTGTAATTTAACATAAAAATAGCTTTTCGTAAAATATTTGTTAGAAAACATTCTTTACAATTCTTTTCTGGACCTATTTTTTAAAATTTGTATTGTGAAAATGGATTCTATTTAGATAAATTCTTGAACTTTCTATAAGATACATTAATCTCATTAGCTAAGGCCTCATAGTGACTGCGACATGAAGAACAACAATAAAAGCGTTGTTCCATTACTTGTTTCTCCCATTTTTTATGTTTAATTACACATTATTATACCTCCTGTAAGAAAGTTCTTATATAGTAAAACAGTTTTATTTTCGCATAGTTTTCAAAAGAAATAGCGTTGACTACACTATTGCAATAGTAAGCACTGCTGTTGTGAAGACTATTGATTTCTACGTCAATCATCATCAATCATCACGTGCAGGAGGCGGAGTTTTCATCTGACCGACAAGTGGGTGGTACTTTAACTTATCTGCGTAATCATGCTATCACGTTTCTAATCATCATTTGAAAGATTGTCGTCTGCTACAGTGCTAAGATTATTTTTTTTTCTTTTACAGTATTTTGATTTTATTGAAAAGAAGAAGGATTGAAAAAATCCGAGCTTAGTGTACACACATATAATTCATTCTCCAAAAACAGTTGAATATGTTTTGGCCACTTGAAATATATTATTTCATTACCCTTCCTGTGTTGATGTAATGTGTATTGAGATCATTGACACGTGGAAATTGACATCGGAATCGGTTAACAAAGATACAGTAAAACGATTGACAGGATATAACAACAAGCAAAAGAAAAATTTTGAAATTCAGCTGTTCAGAAATATAGACAACAGTCAGTATAATAATAATATTAATGTTGTGTATTACATTGACTATGGAAAATAGTAGCCAGGGTGATGGACAATAGTGCACTCCCCTTCGGGTCGTGTACTATTGTCCATCACCCTGGCTACTATTTTCGCATAGTCAATGTAAAACACAACATTATTATATAAATATATCCTTTCTTTTTTTTTTAATTTTCACAGAGGCCATTAGTATAAAACAATTGTTGCAATACTTTTTGCTCGTCACTGTAATTGGTTTACTGAAAACATTGAAATTCAGAGTGACGCAGCACGGAATTACTTATTAATTTTAGGTTTGCAAGCGGACATTTCGACAATCTATGTCTTTCCATGCTGACAGCATCAAAAATATTTGTTGCACTGAATTGGTGAAGGTCAAGCTTTAAATACTATGTGTATGTTTCCAAAAAGATTCCAATGTAATAAAGACTTTTTTCTTATATCTCCTTTATATATTGTAGAAATGATATCAAGGCGTTTTTAAACATCATCGACGGATTTGTAAAGGACTTGGTATAGAAAGTGTGCTGTGCAACCCAATGATATACTTTAAATCAAAAGATATCCTAAACAATCGTACTATATTGCCGTAATTCATGAGGAGAAAATACTTCTCTGTTCTTTGGATTCTTGAGCTACATATAAGATAATGTTTCTGGGCCCTCGAGATGCAAAACAGACCTAATTTAAATATCAGACTTTGTTAC
This sequence comes from Modiolus philippinarum, assembly GCA_002080025.1. Taxonomy (NCBI): domain Eukaryota; kingdom Metazoa; phylum Mollusca; class Bivalvia; order Mytilida; family Modiolidae; genus Modiolus; species Modiolus philippinarum. Next base: position 24,260 of record MJUU01052060.1, on the reverse strand, counting down.
TACTTGTCCATTCTGCTTTTGACTTTATGACGTATCTAAAGTGGAGATGTTAACTCTACACAGAGTTTCATTGTCTGTTGAGAAATTTTTATATGGAAGAAGAAAGTATATTTTATTTACCATTATATGTCCTCAGAAGGCATGACAAAATACATGATGTCATTTCATTTCTACTGAAAATGCAAAACAAATCCTATAAATGGAACGTTACTTAATGTAATGACGACCCAATGTTTTTAAACTCTTGCGAATTTATAATTTAAACTAGTTGCTGAGAAAGGTTTTCAACAGTAAACATTAAGTAATCGTTCAGGACCATGAAATTTTGCATTTACCAAACAATGTTAGTTGTGTTCTGTTTTCACCCCATCCTTATACATGTAGTTGGTTGATTAGTGCTGTTTCGACGTTCAGTTATGTGATCTACAACTGAGGCCGGTTTTAAAATCAGATTTTGTGAAAATATGCTTTAAAGTTGACATGTATTTTTACTGAATCTCATTTGCAATGCTTTGTTTGCTTAGTTTTTTCCTTTGCTATATTTTATATATTGATTATTCGAATTTCTTTTGTTTTATGCATTTCAAACATTTTTTCAAATACGGATTTCCTTTGTTTTGGTTCTAGTGCTGCTGATGAGGAATTAATTTCCGAAATGGCCATACAGCTCATTAAAATTATTGCAGTTGGAGTTAATATAGGTGTTATGGTCTCATGTTCATTTACTTCATATCCTTTCGTAAAATATTTGATACAGGAGTTTGTCTTTTATTGCAGTGTGGAATTGGTAAAACAATTCCCCGTGGTAGAGATGTATGCTCTTTTATTTTTCTTAGATACTTGTACATGAGATAATCAATTACTCTTAATATCTAAATTTATGTAAATTATAAAACCTAAGGATTGACTCCCTCCATCGTAGTTTTGTTCTTAGCTATATTTTATATCCTGATTATTCGAATTTCGTTTGTGTTTATGCATTTTAAACATTTATTCGAATAAGTATTTCCTTTGTTTGGGTTCTAGTGCTGCTGATGAGGAATAAAATTCCGAAATGGCCATACAGCTCATTAAAATTATTGCAATTGGAGTTAACATATGGTCTCTATTCATTTACTAGCCCTCCATATCCTTTCGTAAAATATTTTAAAGATTCAAAAGAGATGCGATTGTATATGGTCAAAAGAGGGGAAATAAAATATATACCACATCAGGTACAATTAATCAATCAATATCAATTAAATATCATATTTGAAAATATTGAAAAGTCAATGGTTCTATAAATTAAGTCGAAACAGTTTTAAATAATAATTGAAAGAATATGGAGTAAATGCACATGAGACTGTCTCTTCAAATACGTGGTAGAACCAGGCAATGGAACATCACTATAACTGTTGTTTTGCATTCTTTTCTTAAGTCATACAAGCAGTAAATTTCATTGTGGCAACAAGAAATTATAAAAACATATTTCCTGTATGATAAGGACAACAAAATTATTACATGTACACCAACTGGGAGGAATCAAATATAATAACGTTCATTGGCAATGTCATCAGCTAGTTTATGCATCTGTGGATCAACAGGAACAAAAACTAATAATTCTCATCCGAGTTTAGTGGCTTTTTTTCACTCACCATCACGATAACACGTAAATGAAATATCCAAGAATGATAATAGAAATAATTACGTAACTTCCACATAAAAAGATTGAGTCTAAGACTTTCGATACATCTTTCCCTGTAACAATCTGATTTTTATCGTCATCAACTGGAATTACGCCATTTTTATTCCTGGTCACACGAAGTAAACCTCGAAGTATTATCCCAGTTTGCCTTCTTTCTTCATCATAGAAATATCTAGAATTTATAATGGTCGCTATGACTATAAACCCACTGTTTGCTATTATAGCAATCATTAGTATTAACAAGACACACATATGATTTGATGACTTAGGAATCGATGCAGAAACAAGATTTAGAAATATTGCGTAGGATAAGAGCATTGTCATTGCAAGTGATACTCGTTCTCCACATTCAATGGGTAAAATAAATACCAACGGGTTCATAAGTGAAAACAACAAGGTTGGTAAAATAATGGTCACCACAAAATATAATGGCTGCCGTTTTATTGTTAGTTGTACTTCAAATACACTGTGGGAAAATCCATGTGTTATAAATGTATATGCAGAATAATCTTGTAACGACCAATCAGAATGTGGTATGAAATAGTCCAAACGAGCCTTTGGAAATAAAGAAGAAAATTTCAGATCTGGAGATGTAATTCCCCACGGAAGGATTGATAGATTACACATTTGTGTGTCAAACGGAAATTTTGAGATATCCGTCGGACATTTAGATTCCAGTATTCCACCAGGAGAATAAAGAACTTCTCCATTAGCCTTAATGGTGGCGTAAAATGTTGCATCATCTCCGATCGGTTTAGCAGAATTTACTTTGTTGACAAGAAATACCGGTGGTAGCCACAGCTGTGACGGATTGATGACTATGTATTCTATGTAGTCGTAGTAAGTTGGATCCCAGACCATAGACGGATCCGTCCAATTCAGCTGGACAGCTACTGTCAAGGAAATAGTTTCATCTACTTCGTTGAAGGAATTGAAAGACACAATATACATCATTATTCCTACATTAAGTGGCTTGGTATGATCTAACATTGGCATAATCTCCTTGTTATATCCGTTGAACAAGTCTGCATGGAGTT
>MJUU01052051.1:4117-27455 GCA_002080025.1 Modiolus philippinarum | reverse complement strand
TTAACTATCGAGAGGGGATAAAAAATGGTAATGATCGGGATAAGATAAAGTGGTGTAATCTTTTTCTCAAATAATAAATGATATACACCGAGAATTGTATTTCGAATAGAGTTGGTGGGAAGTAACACGAAGCTTTATTCAACATACGTTGACTATGAAAATTTATCTAACGGGTAAGAACCGGTTTAACTTCATACATCATTAGAGAAAATTAGATTTGAATTACATAAAATAACTAGTTTTTAAAACAGTTTAATTTCTTTAAATAAATGATTTAATCAGTTTACATCAAAACTTAACCAGTAATAAAAAATAATTCAATTAAAACATTGCATTAAATCACAAGAAAAAGCAAAGTTTATCTTATATTAAACTCCTTATTTAATCAAATATTATGTTTGACTTTATTTTTATTAAATGACTAATTTAAGTAAATTTAAATTTCTATTTAAATGACTAGTTTTAGTAAATTTAAATACTCTATTAAATGACAAGTTTAAGTAAATTTAAATACTCTATTAAATGACAAGTTTAAATGAATTTAAATTTCACTTTAAACTAGGTGTAAATTTTTGAGAATAATATAAAAATTAAATGCATATTAAACATAAAGTAAATTATACATTTTCTGGCATTAAAAACTTTAATTATATTTTTAAATTTAAAATTTAATTTGCAATTAACATGCATATAATTTTATATTAAATGCATCATTTCATGCAGTGTTATTGCCCTTTGAAAGATTTTGAGTTTCCGTTAATACTAAATACTCCCAAACGATAAGTCATAGAAACCTGAAACCTTCACCATTGTTCATAAGTTATTTAGGGCCATCTAAAAATGTCAAGGTCAAAGGTCACCGATCAAGGTCACCGATGACCTTAAGCCTTGGTATCGCTTCAACTCGTAAATCGTAATAGATGGCTGAAAAAATATGATGGGAAAAATGTTCATTATCAAAAGTCGCAACTTTGTTACATTTGGTTCGAATAGATTGGACTACTCTTTATATGAGTTATTGCCCTTTGAAAGATTTTGAGTGTCCGTTAATGCTTAATACTCCCAAACGATAAGTCGTAGAAACCTGAAACCTTCACTATTGTTCATAAGTCATACATGGCCATCTAAAATGTCAAGGTCAAAGGTCACCGTTCAAGGTCACCGATGACCTTAAGCCTTGTTATCGCTTCAACTTGTAAACCGTAATAGATGGCTGAAAACATATAATGGAAAAAATGTTCATTATCATGAGACTCAACTTTGTTACCTTGGTCCAAAGAGATTCGACGACTCTTCATATTAGTTATTGCTCTTTGAAAGATATTGTGTTTTCGTTAATGCTAAATACTCGCAAACGATAAGTCGTAGAAACCTGAAACCTTCACCATTGTTCATAAGTCTTACATGGCCATTTAAAAATATCAAGGTCAAAGGTCACCGGTCAAGGTCACTGATGACCTTAGACCTTGTTATCGCTTAAACTCGTAAACTGTAAGAGATAGGTGATCAAATGTATTGGAGAAAATGTTTGTTTTATTGAGGTCTACTTTTGATACTGAGGGCCAAAATAATAGGCCCATTCATTTTGGACCTATGGCCCAAAAATCATTTTTGAAGGTCCGATTTTAGGGTTATTTGCTTATTCTCAAAAACTATTAAAGATACAAAGAAACTATAGAATATAAAATGTTCAGTTCAATATGGCATACAAAATGGGGTCAAGGTCAAAGGTCAAGTTCCTTAGCAACAACATTATTTCCCATAAATATCCTTAGGAACCATAGGCAAAAAGTTTTGTAATGTTGTAAAGAGGAAATAAATGACATTGCCTACCGGAAGTGACTTTCATGTCCTTAGCAACAAGCTAATTTTTCGAAAAAGTCCTTAGCAACTGTTGAGCAAAAGACTAATAAAGGTGAGAACTTTTGTTAAAATCACACTTTTCACCAATATAGACATCGAAATCAAACTCAACCATGTAATCATGGTGAAAGACTTTGCAATTGTTCTCTGAACAATTGACCTTTTAATTCTTCTGATTATTATTATTATTATTATTATCATTATTATTATTCTTGTTCTTCCGTAGGGTCTCTGTACGGAAAACATTTTGACGTATCATTACGAAACTTTGCGTAGTAATTGGAAGTTGGAAATACTCTTTCGAAATTAGGGTACGGACGAAATCTATTTTTAGTAACAGAGTTATCTTCCCGACTGCGGTATTTCTTGTTGTCAGGTAAACTCAGAAACCGTATCTGATATCAAAATTCTGAAGGGGGATAATGTTTCACTCATCCTCAGGATGATTTATCATTGAAAAACATTTTTTTTGGGGTTGCGACCCCGGTTACGTGTTTTTGACCCCTAATTTTGTCGATTTTTCAAAGTGATCGGAATTTGATGAAATTTGGTATCCAGGTTCCTTTAATAACCCTAATTACAAATCTGGGGTCAAAAAAATTTTCGTACGCCATTTTCGAAATGGTGGCCATCTGAAATTTTCTTATCGCGATATCTCGGAAACGATAAAAAATTTATGAAAACATTATATCGCAAAAATGTTCCTCTCATTGCGATCTACATTCAATTTAATAGAAAGAAAACAGTGCGACGAAGCGTTTTTGAGTTAAAGCCATAGACACGTCTCAGTAAATCGGTTTTTTGCGAACAACTTTTAAACGCTTACAGATAATATAGTAAACGTATTGTTTAAAGTGATCAGCATGAAAAGACCTTCAATTTGAGTACCAGTTTGAAGGTCATTGGTGACCTTTGACCTTGACCTTTGACCTTGTTAGCAGAATTACTCGGAAACCATAATAGATAGCTGAAAAATTATACCAGCAAAAATGTTCATCATGCCAAGGGCTACATTTGTCTCATTTGGACCGAAGCTCTCCGATGACTCCCTAGAGAGTTATTACCCTTGACGTGTTTCGGAAAGTGGTTTTTCACGTATTACTTTTAAACCGTTACAGATAGTATGGTCAAGTAACATATCAAATTAATCAGTAAGAAGAGACCTTCAATTTGAGTCCAAGGTCAAAGGTCATCAAGGTCACTGGTCAAGTTCATAGAAAATTTTTGTTCTTTTGTCATTGCAAAATCTTTAAAACGGTTAGAAATTTCCAACTACATATATTGGAGACAATATGCGTCGCATCAAAATGTTAAAAATCATAAGACTTATCAAAACATAACATTGACTGGGAAAGACCTTGCAATTGTTCTCTGAGCAATAGTCCCTTTAATTATTATTATTTTTCTTGTTCTTCCGTAAGGCCTCTGTACGGAAAACCCTTTGACGTATCATTACGAAACTTAGCGTAGTAAATGGAAGTTGGAAACTCTCTTTCGAAATAAGGGTGCGGAAGAAATCTATTTTTAGTCACAGAGTTATCTCCCGGACCACTGTTTTTCTTGTTATCAGGTTAACTCAGAAACCGTAACTGATATCAAAATTCTGAATGAGAAAAATGTTCCATTCCTCCACAGGATGATTTGTCATCCAGAAAAAATTTCTTGGGGTCGCGACCCCGGTTACGCGTTTTTGACCCCTAAATATGAAATTTTTTTTAAAAGTTATCAGATTTTGATGAAATTTGGTTTCCAGTTAGCTCTCATGGCCCTGATTACAAAAAGGGGGTCCAAAAAATTTTTCGTCCGCCATTAGAAATTTTGTTATCGCCATATCTCGGAAACGATAAAAAATTAATGAAAACATTATGTTGCAAAAATACTCCTCTCATTGAGATTTTAATTTCATTCAATAGACTCAAAACTCTGGGACGAACCGTTTTTGAGTTATAGCCCTGACAAGTTTCGATAAATCACTTTTTTACAAATCATTTTTAAACGCTTTCAGATAATATAGTAAACATATATTTTTGAAGTAATCAGTGTGAAGAGAGCTTCAATTTGAGTACCAGGTTCAAGGTCATCAGTGACCTGTCACCTTGACCTTTGACCTTGTTAGCAGATAAACTCAGAAACCGTAATAGATAGCTGGAACGTATATCAACAAAAATGTTCAACATGTCAAGGGCTACTTTTGTTTAAAATGGACCGAAGTTCTCCGATGAGCCCTAGATAGTGATTGCCCTTGACGCAAATCGAAAATTGATATTTTACTCAGGACTTTTAGATTATAACAGATAGTATGGATGTCTTTGGTTTCATAGAATAAATATTACCCTTAATATTTTGATTATTGCATATTGTTTTTAGTTTATTTTATTTCATTTATTTAATTTAATTTTTTATTTTTTATTTTCTTATTTCATTAAATTAACTTTTTTTAGGAATTTTTTATTTGAACATTTTTTGCATTTTGTTTAATTCATTTATTCAGAATTTTTCATTTTTTTATTTAGTATATTTTTAGTATTTTATCTTATTTAGTTTTTTATTTTATTTTATTTTGTATTTTTATTAATATTTCAGAAATATTTTTACAATGTTCTTTATTTTATTTTTTATTAATTTTTTTTCATATATTTTATTTTTTTTTCATTCTAAGAATTATCTTAATTTTTTATCAGACTTATTTTATTATTTATATTTTTTATTCATTCAGATTTTTTTCATTAATTTGTGAAATTTGTATTCTAATTTACACTTTTTTTTATTTTCAAAATTATTTTGTATTTATTTTAGATTCTTTTTTTTCATTAATACCTTTTTGTTATATAAGTATTTTTTAGATTTTTTTTTTATTACAATTTTTTTGTTTTGTTTTTTTATATTTTTTTCATTTTTCATGTTTTAAAATTTGTTTGATGTTTTTTTTAATTTAATTTTGCTTTTTTTATATTTTATTTTAATATTTTATTTTTTATATTTAATTTTTTATTTTATTTTATTTATTTTTTTTTATTTTCTTTTATTTTTTATTTTTTTTTTTCTTTATTTTAATTTTTTTTTATTAAATTTTTTAAATTTTTTTTGTTAAGATGATCCCTTCAGGGGAAAGACCTTATAGTTATTCTTCTGATTATAATTATTATTCTTGTTCTTCCATAAGGCTTCTGTAACGAAAACCTTTTGACGTATCATTACGACACTTCGCGTACTAACTAGAAGTTGGAAATTCTCTTTCGAAACCAGGTTCGGACGGAATCTATTTTCAGCAACAGAGTTATCTCCCCGATAATTAATCACGTCAAGGGCTTCATTTGTTCCAATCGGACCGAAGCTCTCCGATGACTCCCCAAAGAGTTATTGCCCTTGACGCGTTTCCGATATAGGTTTTCTGCATATAACTTTTTACCCTTTACAGATAGTACGGTCATGTAACATATTGAATTAATCAGTAAGAAGAGACCTTCAATTTAATCCCAAGGTCAAAGGTTATCAAGGTCATCGGTCAAGGTCATAGCCAAATTTTTGTTGTTTTCTATCGTAAAATCCTTAAAACGATTAGAAATGGCTGCTCTAATATATTGGAGACAATGTGTGTCTCATCAAGATGATTTTAAACATGTAACGTAACAAAACATGACAAAAAGCATAACATTGACTATGAAAGACCTTGCAATTGTTCTCTGAACAATTGTCCTTTTAATTATTCTTCTTTTTCTTCTTCTGCACTCTAAAAAAATATTACTTACTATTGTTTAAAACAAGTAATCAATTACTCAAATTAAGTAAATATTTAAGTATTTAAAGTTGTCAGAATCTTAAGTAATTACCAATCATGACTAGTAATACTTAGTAATGAATTACTAAGTATTCCAATTACTTAGTAATGAATTTACTTATTTCTTTTAGTAAAACGGTTACTTAAATTAGTATGAAAATAAGTAACTATAATACTTGAAAATAAGTAGTTCAAATACAAAATCTAGTATTAATTGTGACTGAAACAAGTAATGAAATTACTTATTCCACTCGCAGGTTGAGTAATTGTATTACTAAAGTGAGTATTTTTATACACAATACTAGTAAATTATTTACTTATTCCAGGTATTGAATCAAGTATTACGAATAAAACAAGTACATTCAATGATTACTAGAATAAAATCATATAACTACTAAAACAAGTAATAGATTTACTAGTTTATGTAATTGGAATAAGTAATCTTATTACTGTGATGTGAGTAATTTGATTACTCAATCTTGTAATGTGTAATATAACAAGTAAATCAATCACTTTTTTGAGTGATTGAAATGCTAGATTCCTAAGTGAATAAATGCATGCATTTATAAATTTCTTACCTTTATTGACTGTTCAAGGGCTCAAATGAGTTGAATATTATTGTACTCTGTTCAAAAACTAAACAGTGCTAACAAATATTAAGATATAGCACATAAATAGCTTTTAGAAGGAATACAAAAATCTATTTTCTTTCTGTTTGTCTCAAAATGGCGTCTTTTTGCACTGAGGATTCGTAATTTCCTGTTCATGCCGAACACGACGAACCTGACAAAAATATACATGAACAATGCAAAACTGAAAACATCATATCCCCGGATCATATCATTATTTTGAGGAATAACTCAAAAAAGTTTTAACGGACCTCAAAATCTAGGACAAGAAACAAAATTAAGACCAATTAGTGTTGAACTTACATGCATGGCTAGTAAATCTGTTTTTGTTTATCGCAATTATTATGTTTTAAAGCGTTTTTATATAAATAAATAAACGATTTATACTTTATGAAGAGACCCACTCATTCGGGCATGATAATTCAAAATAAATAAATTGCATTTTCACATTGAACACTCAAATGAATTACATGATTAGAGTTTACAATAATCAAGGCGTGCATTTATAGCAAATAAACATTTTAAAGTATTTACTTATCTCTGATGTTATCCAAATAAATGTTTAAAATTTTCACAAAATATAAATATACTAACTTACTGGACATTATTAAAGCGCACCGATTAAGCGTCCTCCATTCACACACTACAAAACATGTACTTGTACAATTTCAAATCTGACCTAATTACAAACATCTGGATTGTGTTTCAAACATGAAATGCTATCACATCACATATGGGTCATAATATTACTTAAGGATATGTTGATTTAGTATCAATAAATAAACAAAAATACTTAAACGTTGTAATTACACTATATTTCATAAAATCCCTATTACTTTTTTAACTAAATTTAAAAACCACTTAAAAGTGCTAGTTCCGCAGGGGTAACTTCCTATATATATATTGGTATACGGGTTCGAGATACGGGGACGTGCGGGAAATTTGGTGCTTATTTTACAAATTCTAGTATTTATTTGATGCTCATTTTTCCTCTTTCATATTTATTAGGGTCCATTTTCAACACATCTGGTATAAATTTTTTTTTTTCAATTTCGCTTAAATATTGTGAGAAGATTCATTAGAAAAAAATCCCTTTTATGAATTGACAAATTTTATATGCCACATTTAAGAATTTGTACCTTTTTCTTCTAATTATACAATAAATTTACGTTGTACATTAGTATTTTTATGGGTGTCATATATAAGGGCAGTATTTATTCGGGTATGGATTTCGATCATAGTCTAGTATTCATTCGGGTACAATTTTTGGACCCTCAGCCGCACGTCCCCGTACAAAATATTTGAGAGTTCCCCCTCCCCCGTTTGGTGCTAATCTGCTAGTTTAAATCTTTAAGAATGATAGCATAAAAGGGACACGAGGGAAAAGGGGCTATAACCCCCTTTTAGATTTACTTTAGTCTTATTTCGTGCTTAAATCGGATTCGACCACGCAACAGTCCAGATATTTTTTTACTTATACTTCAAATTTCAAACCAAAATAGATTAATAAATAAAACAAAACAAATAAATGAAATTAAAAAATGGACTTTGGACTTCATCTCTTATTTTTAGTATACTTGCATGAAGATAACCTCATAAAACCGATAGATACTCAATTTTTATCCGACATAGGAAATTCATCGTGACATTAAACCTCCAACTTGGGTGCCTGCTAGCAGTCTTATGAAGTATCTGAGCCAACCCTTGTTCAAGGTTTAAAACTAATTCAATTAGACAATCTCTTTTATGTATATGAATGTGAGAAAAACGCGTATATGTTCCGAATTATCTTGTAGATACTATCCGTTTGAATCAGATGACATAATGAAATAAAAATTCAAATTTAATGTGGCTCGAAGGAATCAAATGCCTGTTTATTGTCATTTAGGTTCAGTTCACTGGTGGCTAATTATTTGATATATATTTATCATTGTATATTTTAGAATATTCTCTGAAACTCTTCATAATTTAAACCAAACAGGCGGTATCCATGAGTTTTAAAGTAAACAGATTTTAAGCCGGAAGGTATTTTTTTGTCATTTTAAATTGATGTTTTAACTAGCACTTTTACACCAGCTTCAAATAAATATACATTTAAAGTGGGGTTTTATTAATCATTCTAGTATGACGTCCCTCCAATTTTCGGTACAACCAACATATTCTCAAGGTAGTTTTATAAATTCCTACCAATTCTTGGTAAAACCAGCATATACTAAAGGTAACGTCATAGACAAACCACAGCACTTTGAATAATGTCATAGACAGTATCAAGCCGGTGTTTTACCTTGCCATAAACCAAAAACTCCATATTTTACGGGGTTTGATGGCGTTTTCATACACCAACACTAAAACAATTTCATCTCCCTGGAGCAATTTAAGTGTCAATGAAATAATTCATGGGAGCCTGAATATAAACTGATTAAAAATTGGGTTTGACCTTTAAGCGTATATTTTGGCCTCAGTTACACTCGGTGTGAAAACCCGTGGAAAATTCAGTATATATAGAAGATGACGATATTCTTTTCTTAAATCAAGTAATTAATATTCAACTGTTAATGCTCAGAAAAATTGTTTTTACTCAAAACAACTATCATTTAGTAAAGCATTTGACAAAATAAGTAATTCAAATGATTTAAGTAATAGGTTAGTAAAACACTTACAAAATAAGTAAAAACCAATCATGCCTAAGTAATCACTAGTAATTAATTACTAAGTAATTTACTTAAAATGAGTATCAAACAATTACTAAGTAAAAGATTTTTTAGAGTGTGCCATCAATGTTGGCGAACTGCTTAGACCAATCATAACCAAACTTGGTACACTTAACAAGCACTGGCGTAGCTCGACTCAGGTCACCATGTGAACCGATTCTATTTTTAGTAACAGAGTTATCTCCCCTAATACGGTTTATCTTGTTAGCAGGTAAACTCATAAACCGTTACCGATATCAAAAACTGAGTTGGGGAAAATGTTGGACTCATCCTCAGGATGATTTGTCAATGAAAAAAAAAATGTTGGGTCGCGACACCGGTTACGCGTTTTTAACCCTTAAATATGCAAATTTTTCAAAGTTGTCGGATTTTGATAAAATTTATGGTCCAGGTAGCTTTCATGGCCCTGATTACATACAAGGGGTCAAAAAAAAAATTTCGGCCGCCATTTTCAAAATGGTCGCCATTCGAAATTTTTTTATCGCGATATCTCGGAAACGATAAAAAATTTATGAAAACATTATATTGCAAAAATGTTCCCCTCATTGAGATTTACTTTTGATTCAATTGAAAAAAACTTTGCGATGAACCGTTTTTGAGTTATAGCCCTTGACGCGTTTCCGTAAATCGGTTTTTTGCGAATAACTTTTATATGCTTACAGATAATATAGTAAACACATGTGTTTAAAGTGATCAGTATGAAAAAACCTTCAATTTGAGTACCAGGTTGAAGGTCATCGGTGACCTTTGACCATGACCTTTGACATTGTTAGCATATGAACTCGGAAACCGTAATAGATGGTTGAAAAATTATATCAGCGAAAATGTTCATCATGTCAAGGGCTACATTTGTTTCATTTGGACCGAGGCTCTCCGATGACTCCCTAAACAGTTATTGCCCTTGACGCGTTTCGGAAATAGGTTTTTTGCGTACAACTTTTAATTCATTACAGATACTATGGTCACGTAACATATCAAATTAATCAGTACGAAGAGACCTTCAATTTGACCCCAAGGTCATCAAGGTCATCGGTCAAGGTCATAGCCAAATTTTTGTTGTTTTTTATCGTAAGATCTTTAGAACGATTGGAAATGGCTGCTCTAATAAATTGGAGACAATATGTGATTCATCAAGATGATTTTAAACATGTAACGTAACAAACCATAACATAAAACATGACATTGACTGGGGAAGACCTTGCAATTGCTCTCTGAACTATTGTCCTTTTAATTATTATTATTATTAAGGTCTTCCACCACATGTGAAAGACCTTACTGTAATACTGGATTATTACTATTTTTATTTCTTTTTCTTCCGCCGCAACTCAAGCTCAGAGACAGCTCAGTAACAAACTAATTTTCGAAATAGTCCTTAGCAACCATTGAACAAAAGACTACTTAAGTAAAAAACTTTTGTTTGCATCACATTTTTGACTCAAATAGACATCAAAATCAAACTAAAACATGTTATCATGGTGAAAACTGGTGAAAGATCTTGCAATTTTTCTCTGAACAATTGACTTTTTAATTATTAAGGTCTTTCCCACTACAGTGGAAAGACCTTATTGTATTTCTTATGATTATTATTAAGGTCTCACGACTCCAGTCGGAAAGACCTTCTTGTAATTCTTCCGATTATTTTTATTATTATTATTATAAAGGTCTTTCCCTTTCCGGGGAAAGACCTTATAGTAATTCTTCTGATTATTAAGGGCTTTCCCTACAGGGGAAAGTCCTTATAGGAATTCTTCTGATTATTATTATTATTATTATTATTATTATTTTTCTTCTTCTTCCGTAAGGTCTCTGTACGGAAACCCTTTGGACGTATCATTACGAAACTTCGCGTAGTAACTGGAAGTTGGAAATTTTCTTTCGAAATGAGGGAACGGACGAAATCTACTTTTAGTTATCTCCCCGACTGCGGTTTTACTTGTTATCATATAAACTCAGAAACCGTAACCGATATCAAAAATCTGAGGTAGGGAAAAGGTTTCATTCATCCTCAGGATGATTTATCATGAAAAAAAATTTTGGGGGTCGCGACACCGGTTACGCGTTTTTGACCCCTAAATATGCAAATTTCTCAAGGTTATCAGATTTTGATGAAATTTGATTTCCAGGTAGCACTCATGGCCCTGATTAAAAAAAGGGATTCTAAAAAAAATTTCATCCGCCATTTTCAAAATGGCCGCCATTCGATATTTTGTTATCGCCATATCTCGGAAACAATAAAAAATTAATGAAAACATTATGTTGCAAAAATACTCCTCTTATTGATATCTTAATTTCATTCAATAGAACAAAAACTCTGCAATGAACCGTTTTTGAGTTATAGCCCTTGACGCGTTTCGATAAATCAGTTTTTTTTCGAATAACTTTTAAACGCTAACAGATAATATGGTAAACATATATGTTTAAAGTGATCAGTAGGAAAAGACCTTCAATTTGAGTACCAGGTTGAAGGTCATCCGTGACCTTTGACCTTGACCTTTGACCTTGTTATTCGATAAGCTCAGAAATCATAATAGATAGCTGAAAAAGTATATCAACCAAAATGTTCTAGATGTCAAGGGCTACATTTGTTTGCAATGCACCGAAGTTCTCCAATGACTCCCTAAAGAGTTATTGCCCTTGACGCATATCGGGAAGTGGTTTTTTACGTAGAATTTTTAAACCATAACAGATAGTATGGATGTCTTTGGTTTCATAGAATAAATATCATCCTTAATATTTTGATTATTGCATATTGTTTTTGTTTTATTTTATTTCATTTATTTTATTTAATTTTTAATTTTTATTTTATATTTTCTTATTTAATTTATTTTTTTTATTTGAACATTTTTTGTATTTAAAAAAAAAAATTAATTTTTTCAATTTTTTCATTTAGTATTTTTTCCAGAAATATTTTTCATTTTATTTATATTTTTTTACTCGTTTATTTTAATTTTTTTTATCAGCCTTTTTTATTATTTAATAATATCATTCATTTAGATTATTTTGTATATATTTTTTGTTTTTTTTATTTTAAAATTTAGTCTTTTTTATTTTAAAAAGTATTATGTATATATTTATTTAGATTTTTGTAAATAATACCTTTTTTTTATGTAAGTACATTTGTATGTTTTTAGATTTTTTGTTTTTTTTCATTACATAATTTTTTTATTTTTATTATTTTTGTTTTTAATTAATTTAGATTTTTTTTTTATAAATTTAATTAGTGTTGTTTTTTATAATTTTTTTTTATTTTAATTTTTTTTTAATTTATTTTTTATTTAATTTAATTTTTTTTTTAGTTATTTGATTTTTTTTTTCGTTTAACATGATCCTCAAGCGTCAAAAACCAATTATAAAAACAAATACACACCATTTTCATAAATATCCATGTAGATTATTAAGGGCTTTCCCTACAGGGGAAAGTCCTTATAGTAATTCTTCTGATTATCAAGGTCTTTCACGACTCCAGTCGGAAAGGCCTTATAATAATTCTTATGATTATTATTATTATTATTATTATTAAGGTCTTTCCCGACTCCAGTCGGAAACACCTTATAGTAATTCTTCTTCTTCTTCTTCTTCTTCTTATTATTATTATTAAGGTCTTTCCCACTACAGTGGAAAGACCTTATTGTATTTCTTATGATGATTATTATTATTATCATTCTTTTTTTTCCTCTGCCATCAATGTTGTCCAACTGCTTTGACCAATCATAACAAAACTTGGTACACTTAACAAGCATCGGCCGGGCTCTACTCAGGTCACCCTGTGAACCGATTCTATTTTTAGTAACAGAGTTATCTCCCCGAATACGGTTTATCTTGTTATCAGATCTCCTCCTAAACCGTAACCGATATCAAAAATCTGAGTTGAGGAAAATGTTGCATTGATTTATCATGCAAACAATTTCTTGGGGGTCGCGACCCCGGTTACGCGTTTTTGACCCCTAAATATGCAAATTATTCAAAATTGTCGGATTTTGATGAAATTTGGTTTCCGAGTAGATTTAATGACTCTGATTACAAAAAGGGGGTCAAAAAATTTTTTCGGCCGCCATTTTCAAAATGGCCGCCATTCGAAATTTTGTTCTCGCTTTATCTCGGAAACGATAAAAAATTTATAAAAACATTATATTGCAAAAATGTTCCTCTCATTGAGATCTACATTAGATTCAATCGAATGAAAACTGTGCGACAAACTGTTTTTGCGTTATTGCCCTTGACGCGTTTTGGTAAATTGTTTTTTTTGCGAATAACTTTTAAATGCTAACAGATAATATAGTAAACATATATGTTTAAAGTGATCAGTGTGAAAAGACCTTCAATTTGAGTACCAGGTTTAAGGTCATCGGTGACCTTTGACCTTGACCTTTGACATTAATTTCAGATGAACTCGGAAACCGTAATAGATGGCTGGAAAGGTATATCAGCAAAACTGTTCATCATGTCAAATGCTACATTTGTCTCATATAGACCGAAGCTCTCCGATGACTCCCTGAAGAGTTATTGCCCTTGACGTGTTTCGTAAATACGTTTTTTTGCGTATAACGTTTAAACCTTTACAGATAGTATGGTCATGTAACATATCAAATTAAACAGCAAGAAGAGACCTTCAATTTGACCCCAGGGTCAAAGGTCATCAAGCTCATCTGTCAAGGTCATAGCCAATTTTTACGGGTTTTTTTATCGTAAAATCTTTAAAACGATTAGAAATGGCTACTCTAATATATTGGAGACAATGTGCATCTCATCAAGATGATTTTAAACATGTGACATGACAAAACATAACACTAAACACAACTGTGACTGGGAAAGACCTTGCAATTGTTCTCTGAACAATTGTCTTTTAAATTATTATTATTATTATTCTTCCGTAAGGTCTCTGTACGGAAAATCTTTTGACGTATCATTACGAAACTTCGCGTACTAACTGGAAGTTGAAAATTCTCTTTCGAATTTAGGGTACGGACGAAATCTATTTTGTAACAGAGTTGTTTCCCCGACCCCTGTTTTTGTTGTTAGCAGATAGACTCAAAAACCGTAACCGGTATCAAAAATCTGAGGTGGGGAAAATATTTCATTCATCCTCAGGATGATTTATCATGCAAAAAAAAAAAAAATTTTTGGGTCGCGACCCCGGTTACGCGTTTTTGACCCCTAAATTTGTCTGTTTTTTAAAGTTGTCGGATTTTGATGAAATTTGGTATCCAGGTAGCTTCAATGACCCTGATTAGATATCTGGGGTCAAAAAAAATTTTTGTCCGCCATTTTCAAAATGGACGCCATTTGAAATTTTGTTATCGCGATATCTCGGAAACGATAAAAAATTTATGAAAGCATTATATTGCAAAAATGTTCCTCTCATTGAGATCTACATTTAATTTAATAGAAAGAAAGCAGCGCGACGAACGGTTTTTGAATTACAGACCTTGACGCGTTTCGGTAAATCGGTTTTTTGCGAATAACTTTTAAACGCTTACAGATATTGTAGTAAACATATATGTTTAAAGTGATCAGCATGAAAAGACTTTCAATTTGAGTACCAGGTTGAAGGTTATCGGTGACCTTTGACCTTGACCTTTGACCTTGTTAGGATATAAACTCAATAACCGTAATAGATAGCTGAAAAATTATATCAGCAAAAATGTTCAACATGTCAAGGGCTACATTTGTTTCATAAGGACCTAAGCTCTCTGTTGACTCCCTGAAGAGTAATTGCCCTTGACGGGTTTCGGAAATAGGTTTTTTGCGTTTAACTTTTAAACCTTTACAGATAGCATTATCATGTAACATATCAAATTAATCAGTAAGAAGAGACCTTCAATTTGACCCCAAGGTCAAAGGTCATCAAGGTCATCTGTCAAGGTCATAGCCAATTTTGGGTTTTTTTAATGTAAAATCTTTAAAACGATTTGAAATGGCTACTCTTATATAATGGAGACAATGTGTGTCTATCAAGATGATTGTAAGCATGTGACATAACAAAACATAACATAAAACATAACATTGACTGGGAAAGACCTTGCAATTGTTCTCTGAACAATTGTCTTTTAAATTAAGGTCTTTCCCGACTCCAGTCGGAAAGACCTTATAGTAATTCTTCTGATTATTAAGGTCTTTCCCGATTCCAGTCGGAAAGACCTTATAGTAATTCTTCTGACTATTAAGGTCTTTCCCGACTCCAGTCGGACAGTCGGAAAGACCTTATAGTAATTCTTCTGATTATTAAGGTCTTTCCCTCTTTCCCTTTCCGGGGAAAGACCTTATAGTAATTCTTCTGATTATTATTATTATTATTATTCTTCCGTAAGGTCTCTGTACGGAAAACCTTTTGACGTATCATTTCGAAATTTCGCGTAGTAACTGGAAGTTGGAAATTCTCTTCCGAAGCCATGCTTTTTACGAACATATTTTTAGCAACAAAGTTATGTCCCCGAATTCCGTTTTTCTTGTTATCAGGTAAACTCAGAAACCGTAACCGATATCAAAATTCTGAATGGGGGAAAATGTTTCATTCATCCTCAGGATGATTTGTCATGCAAAATTTTTTTTTGGGGTCGCGACCCCGGTTACGCGTTTTTGACCCCTAATGTTGTCGATTTCTCAAAGTTATCGGAATTTGATGAAATTTGGTATCCAAGAAGTTTTAATGACCCTGATTACAAATCTGGGGCCAAAAAAATTTTTCGTCCGCCATTTTCAAAATGGCCGCCATTTGAAATTTTGTTATCGCGATATCTCGGAAACGACAAAAAATTTGTGAACACATTGCATTGCAAAAAAACTCCTTTCATTTAGATCTACAATTAGTTCAATAGAACGAAACCTCTGCGATGAACCGTTTTTGAGTTATAGCCCTTGACGCGTTTCGGTAAATCGGTTTTTTCGAATAACTTTTAAACGCTTACAGATAATATAGTAAACATATAGTTTAAAGTGATCAGCATGAAAAGACCTTCAATTTGAGTACCAGGTTGAATTTCATCGGTGACCTTTGACCTTGACCTTTGACCTTGTTATCAGATGAACTCGGGAACCGTAATAGATGGCTGAAAAAGTATATCAGCAAAAATGTTCATCATGTCAAGGGCTACATTTGTCTCATTGGACCGAAGCTCTCCGATGACTCCCTGAAGAGTTATTGCCCTTGACGTGTTTCAGAAATAGGTTTTTTGCGTATAACGTTTAAACTAATACAGATAGTATAGTCATGTAACATATCAAATTAATCAGCAAGAAGAGACCTTCAATTTGATCCAGGTCAAAGGTCATCAAGGTCATCGGTCAAGGTCATAGCCAATTTTTTACGTTTTTTTATCGTAAAATCTTTAAAACGATTAGAAATGGCTACTCTAATATATCAGAGACAATGTGCATCTCATCAAGATGATTTTAAACATGTGACATGACAAAACATAACACTAAACACAACATTGACTGGGAAAGACCTTGCAATTGTTCTCTGAGCAATTGTCTTTTTAATTATTATTATTATTTTTCTTGTTCTTCCGTAGGGTCTCCGTACGGAAAACCTTTTGCGTTTCATTACGAAACTTCGCGTAGTAACTGGAAGTTGGAAATTCTGTTTCAAAATTAGGGTATGGACGAAATCTATTTTTAGTAACAGAGTTAACTCCCCGACTGTGGTTTTTCTTGTTATCAGGTAAGCTAAGAAACCGTAACCGATATCAAAATTCTGAAAGGGGGAAATGTTTCATTCATCCTCAGGGTGATTTATCATGCAAAAAAATTTTTTGGGGTCGCGACCCCGGTTACGCGTTTTTGACCCCTAATTTTGTCGATTATTCAAAATTGTCGGAATTTGATGAAATTTGGTATCTAGGTTCCTTTAATGACCTTGATTACAAATCTGGGGTCAAAAAAAAAAAAATTCGTTCGCCATTTTCAAAATGGCCGCCATTTGAAATTTTTTTATCGCAATATCTCGGAAACGATAAAAAATTTATGAAAACATCATTAGGCAAAAATGTTCCCCTCATTGAGATCTACATTTAATTCAATAAAAGAAAACAGTGCGACGAACAGTTTTTGAGTTATAGCCCTTGACGGGTTTCGGTAAATCGTTTTTTTTGCGAATAACTTTTAAACACTTACAGATAATATAGTAAACATATATGTTTAAAGTGATCAGTTTAAAAAGACCTTCAATTTGAGTACCAGGTTGAAGGTCATCGGTGACCTTTGACCTTGACCTTTGATCTTGTTGTCAGATGAAATCGGAAACCGTAATAGGTGGCTGAAAAAGTATATCAGCAAAAATGTTCATCATGTCAAGGGCTACATTTGTCTTAATTGGACCAAAGCTCTCTGATGACTCCCTGAAGAGTTATTGCCCTTGACGCGTTTCAGAAATAGGTTTTTTTGCGTATAACTTTTAAACCTTTACAGATAGTATGGTCATGTAACATAACAAATTAATCAGTAAGGAGAGACCTTCAATTTGATCCCAAGGTCAAAGGTCATCAAGGTCGTCGGTCAAGGTCATAGCCAAAATTTAGGTTTTTTAATCGTAAAATCTTTAAAACGATTAGATATGGCTACTCAAATATATTGGAGACAATGTGCGTCCCATGAAGATGATTTTGAACATGTGACATGACAAAACATAACATTAAACACAACATTGATTGGGAAAGACCTTGCAATTGTTCTCTGAACAATTGTCCTTTTAATTATTATTATTATTATTATTATTCTTGTTCTTCCGTAAGGCCTCTGTACGGAAAACCTTTTGACGTGTCATTACGAAACTTCGCGTAGTAACTGGAAGTTGGAAATTCTCTTTCGAAATTAGGGAACAGACGAAATCTATTTTTAGTATCAGAGTTATCTGCCCGACTGCGGTTTTTCTTGTTATCAGGATGATTTATCATGCAAAAAAATTTTTGGTTGTCGCGACACCGGTTACGCTTTTTTGATCCCTAAATATGCAAATTTCTCAAAGTTATCAGATTTTGATGAAATTTGGTTTCCAGGTAGCTCTCATGGCCATGATTCAAAAAAGGATTCTAAAAAAATTTTCGTCCGCCATTTTCAAAATGGCCGCCATTTGAAATTTTGTTATCGCCGTATCTCGGAAACAATTAAAAATTAATGAAAACATTATGTTGCAAAAATACTCCTCTCATCGAGATCTTAATTTCATTCAATAGAAAAAAAACTCTGCGATGAACCGTTTTTGAGTTATAGCCCTTAACGTGTTTCGAGAAATCAACTTTTTGCGAATAACTTAAACGCTTACAGATAATATAGTAAACCTATATGTATAAAGTGATCAGTATGAAAAGACCTTCAATTTGAGTACCAGGTTGAAGGTCATCCGTGACCTTTCACCTTGACCTTTGACCTTGTTATTAGATAAACTCAGAAACCGTTATAGACAGCTGAAGAAGTATATCAGCAAAAATGTTCTACATATCAAGGGCTACATTTGTTTCAAATGCATCGAAGTTCTCCGATGATCCCTAAAGAGTTATTCCCCTTGACGCATATCGGGAAGTGTTTTTTTTACGTAGAACTTTTAAACCATAACAGATAGTATGGATGTCTTTTGTTTCATAGAATAAATATCATCCTTAATATTTTGATTATTGAATATTGTTTTTGTTTTATTTTATTTCATTTTTTTTATTTAATTTTTATTTTTTTTTATGTTTTCTTATTTAATTTAATTGTTTTTTTATATTTTTACTTGAACATTATTTATTATTTAAAAATTTTTTTAGAATTTTTCAATTTTTTTCACTTAGTATTTTTTTCAGAAATATTTTTGATTTTATTTATTATTATTATTTTTTTTTTTTTTCGTTTTTTTTAAAATTTTTTTATCAGACTTATTTCATTATTTAATAATATTTTTTTTTATTCATATAGATTTTTTATATTTATATTTGATTTTTTTTCTTCTAAAATTTAGTCTCTTTTATTTTAAAAATTATTATGTATATATTTTTTTAAAATTTTATTTAAAAATACCTTTTTGTAATGTCAGTATGTTTTTTAGATTTTTTTGATTTTTTTTTAATTACATAATTTTTTTATTTTTATTATTTTTGTTTTTAATTAATTAATTTTTTTTTTATCAATTTATTTTTTTTATAATTTTTTCTTTATTTTTTTTTTATTTTAATTATTTTTATTTATTTATTTATTTATTTTTTTAATTATTTGATTTTTTTTCTTAAGATGATCCTCAAGAGTCTAAAACCAGTTATAAAAACAAATACACACCATTTTCATAAATTTCCATGTAGATTATTAAGGGCTTTCCCTACAGGGGAAAGTCCTTATAGTAATTCTTCTGATTATTATTATTATTATCAAGGTCTTTCCCTTTCCGGGGAAAGACCTTCTAGTAATTCTTCTGATTATTATTACTATTAAGGTCTTTCCCTTTCCGGGGAAAGACCTTATAGTAATTCTTCTAATTTTTAAGGTCTTTCCCACTACAGTGGAAAGACCTTATGGTATTTCTTATGATTATTTTTAAGGTCTTTCCCACTACAGTGGAAAGACATTATTGTATTTCTTATGATTATTAAGGTCTTTCCCACTACAGTGGAAAGACCTTATTGTATTTCTTATGATTATTATTATTCTTTCTTTTTCCTCTGCCATCAATGTTGGCAAAGTGCTTTGACTAATCATAGCCAAACTTGGTACACTTAACAAGCATTGGCAGGGCTCGACTCAGGTCACCCTGTGAACCAATTCAATTTTTAGTAACAGAGTTATCTCCCCGAATACGCTTTATCTTGTTATCAGATCTCCTCATAAACCGTAACCGATATCAAAAATCTAAGGTAAGGATAAAGTTGCATTCATCCTCAGGATGATTTATCATGCAAAAAAATTTTTGGGTCGCGACCCCGGTTACGCGTTTTTGACCCCTAAATATGCAAATTTCTGAAAGATGTTAGATTTTGATGAAATTTGATTTCCAGGTAGCTTTCATGGCCGTGATTACAAAATGGGGGGCAAAAAATTTTTCGTCCGCCATTTTCAAAATGGCCAACATTTGAAATTTTGTTATCGCGATATCTCGGATACGACAAAAAAAATTATGAAAATATTATATTGCAAAAATGTTCCTCTCATTGAGATCTACATTTGATTTAATTGAACAAAAACTGTGCGACGAACGGTTTTTGAGTTATAGCCCTTGACGCGTTTCGGTAAATCGGTTTTTTGCGAATAACTTTTAAACGCTTACAGATAATATAGTAAACATATATGTTTAAAGTGATCAGCATGAAAAGACCTTCAATTTGAGTACCAGGTTGAAGGTCATCGGTGACCTTTGACCTTGACCTTTGACCTTGTTATCAGATGAACTCGGAAACCGTAATAGATGGCTGAAAAAGTTTACAGCAAAAATGTTTTTCATGTCAAGGGCTACATTTGTCTCATTTAGACCGAAGCTCTCCGATGACTCCCTGAAGAGTTATAGCCCTTGACGTGTTTCAGAAATAGGTTTTTTGCGTATAACGTTTAAACCTTTACAGATAGTATGGTCATGTAACATATCAAATTAATCAGCAAGAAGAGACCTTCAATTTGATCCCAAGGTCAAAGGTCATCAAGGTCATCGGTCAAGGTCATAGCCAATTTTTACGTTTTTTTTATCGTACAATCTTTAAAACGATTAGAAATGGCTACTCTAATCTATTGGAGACAATGCGCATCTCATCAAGATGATTTTAAACATGTGACATGCCAAAACATAACACTAAACATAACATTGACTGGGAAAGACCTTGCAATTGTTCTCTGAACAATTGTCTTTTTAATAATTATTCTTTTTTTCCCTCTGCCATCAATGTTGTCGAACTGTTTTCACCAATCATAACTAAACTTGGTACACTTAACAAGCATTTCCCGGGCTCGACTCAGGTCACCCTGTGAACCGATTCTATTTTTAGTAACAGAGTTATCTTCCCGCAAACGGTTTATCTTGTTATCAGATCTTTTCCTAACCCGTAACCGATATCAAAAATCTGAGTTGAGGAAAATGTTGCATTCATCCTCAGGATGATTTATCATGCAATAAAATTTTTTGGGGTCGCGACCACGGTTACGCGTTTTTGACCCCTAAATATGCAAATTTTTCAAAGTTGTCGGATTTTGATGAAATTTGGTTTCCAGGTAGCTCTGATAACCCTGATTACAAAAAGGGGGTCAAAAAAATTTTTCGGCCGCCATTTTCAAAATGGCCGCCATTCGAAATTCTGTTCTTGCTATATCTTGGAAATGATAAAAAGTTTATAAAAACATTATATTGCAAAAATACCCCTCTCATTGAGGTCTACATTTGATTCAATTGAACAAAAACTCTGCGACAAAAGGTTTTTGAGTTATTGCCCTTAACGCGTTTCGGTAAATTGGTTTTTGCGAATAACTTTTAAACGCTAGCAGATAATTTAGTAAACATATATGTTTAAAGTGATCAGCATGAAAAGACCTTCAATTTGAGTACCAGGTTGAAGGTCATCGGTGACGTTTGACCTTGACCTTTGACCTTGTTATCAGATAAACTCGGAAACAGTAATAGATGGCTGAAAAAGTATGTCAGCAAAAATGTTCATCATGTCAAGGGCTACATTTGTCTGATTTGAATCGAAGCTCTCCGATGACTCCCTGAAGAGTTATTGTCCTTGACGTGTTTCAGAAGTAGGTTTTTTGCCTATAACGTTTAAACCTTTACAGATAGTATGGTCATGTAACATATCAAATTAATCCGTAAGAAGAGACCTTCAATTAGATCCTAGGTCAAAGGTCATCAAGGTCATCGGTCAAGGTCATAGCCAATTTTTACGTTTTTTTATCGTAAAATCTTTAAAACGATTAGAAATGGCTACTAAAATATATTGGAGACAATGTGCATCTCATCAAGATGATTTTAAACATGTGACATGACAAAACATAATACTAAACACAACATTGACTGGGAAAGACCTTGCGATTGTTCTCTGAACAATTGTCTTTTTAATTAAGGTCTTTCCCACTACAGTGGAAAGACCTTATTGTATTTCGTTTGATTATTAAGGTCTTTCCCTTTCCTGGGAAACACCTTATAGTAATTCTTCTGATTATTATTAAGGTCTTTCCCTTTCCGGGGAAAGACCTTATAGTAATTCTTCTGATTAAGGGCTTTCCCCACAGGGTAAAGTCCTTATAGTAATTCTTCTGATTATTATTATTATTATTATTATTATTATTATTATTCTTCTTCTTCTTCTTCCGTAAGGCCTCTGTACGGAAAACTTTTTGACGTTTCATTACGAAACTTCGCGTAGTAACTGGAAGTTGCAAATTCTCTTCCAAAACCAGGTCATGGACAAAATCTATTTTTAGTAACGGAGTTCTCTTCCCGAACACTGTTTATCTTGTTATCAGGTAAACTCAGAAACCGTAACCGATATCAAAAATCTGAGGTGGGGAAAATGTTTCATTCATCCTCAGGATGATTTATCATGCAAAAAAATTTTTTGGGGTCGCGACCCCGGTTACGCGTTTTTGACCCCTAAATATGTCGATTTCTCAAAGTTATCGGATTTTGATGAAATTTGTTTTCCAGGAAGCTTTCATGGCCCTGATTACAAAAATGGGGTCAAAAAAATTTTCGTCTGTCATTTTCAAAATGGCCGCCATTTGAAATTTTGTTATCGCCATATCTCGGAAACGATAAAAAATTTATGGAAACATTTTGTTGCAAAAATACTCCTCTCATTGAGATCTTAATTTTATTCAATAGACTCAAAACTGTGGGACGAACCGTTTTTGAGTTATAGCCCTTGACACGTTTTGATAAATCAGTTTTTTGCAAATAACATTTAAACGCTTACAGATAATATAGTAAACATATATGTTTAAAGTGATCAGTGCAAAGAGAGCTTCAATATCAGTACAGGTTCAAGGTCATCAGTGACCTTTCCCCTTGACCTTTGACCTTGTTAGCAGATACACTAAAAAACATAATAGATGGCTGAAAAAGTATATCAGCAAAAATGTTCAACATATCAAGGGCTACATTTGTTTCAATTTGACTGAAGTTCTCCGATGATCCCTATATACTTATTGCCCTTGACGCACATCGGAAAGTGTTTTTTTTTACGTTAACTTTAAAACCATAACAAATAATATTTTTGTCTTTAAATTTTGTTATTATGTATATATTTTTTTAAATTTATTTTATTTTTCAAATAATTTTTTTATTTTATTTCTTTTTTTCTATTTTTCTTAATTTTTCTTTTTCTGGATTTTTTTTTATTTAAATTTTGTTATTTTATTTTATTTTTTTAATTTTCTTAATTTTCTTTTTTTTATTTATTTTATTTTTT
>MJUU01052050.1:19510-35195 GCA_002080025.1 Modiolus philippinarum | reverse complement strand
AAACTTAACCTGGTCACTGGACCGTGAAATTGAGGTCAAGGTCAAAAGCCATATGGCAGACGGACATGTACTAACCAAGACCAAGCTATATACCAAATATCATTGACTTCTAGCTTCTAGTTATTGAGAAATGGACTTAAGCAAAAAAACTTAACCTGGTCACTGGACCGCGAAATATAGGTCAAGGTCACATGATTTTGGGTCCGACAGATAGGGTTCGCCGTAAGCTACATATGGACCAAATATAAAGTTCCTACATCAATGGCTTCTGTATTAAAACTTGAGTTTACGCCGCCGTCGCCGTCATACTTTGCACGCCTATGTCTCGCTTTCGCGACTTTCGTCGCGGGCGAGACAAAAAATATATATCAATATATACTATGGAAATAAAATACCTCCATCATTTTCTTGTTTCCATAAATTTACAGTAGAATCTGCAGATGATGTAGCAACGTATGTTACCGTGGCAACAGACTGGTTTTGGTCAGTTTGTAGACATATTGCTGCTACTCCATTCACTGGACCTGTATGGTTTTGCAAAGTGGCTATAGGTTGTAACTGTAATTGATGAATATACTAAGGATTATAAAATAAGCCCTTTTGATCCCTTAAATGTTGGAAATGGTAAGAGCTACAAGGAATCTATAAAAATACTACCAAAAGCTTATTGGTAGAGGAATTAAAAAAATATATATCAAAATCCAATGAAAAATAAAGATTTTTCAATTTTTAATAAACAGCTGCCCAAAGAGCACATGATATGCTCGTCCCTACTTCTAAGCAAACTGATTAAATGATTCATGCTTTTTTGATATAATCAAAGTCCCATAACTCTGGAACTAAAAAATTCATCACCAAAATAAAATCATATTAAGGAGCTTTCTTCCATCATACCCAACAATCCTGCAAAGTTTCAAGAAAAATGATTGGCCCAGTAGTCTCAAAAGTTGATGGACACAGTCTGACAACAGATGGACAACTGAAGACAGATTCAAAGTGACAGCAAAAGAGCTAAGGCCAGGTGAATTAAAAAGATGGACTTCAGGCTTTGACTTGATATAACTGAATGTTAATAATAAGCTTAAGTTTAAAATTTTCAAAGCAGGTAAGTTTGAAATGTTATGTACTTGGTATTTAAAATTCATTATCAATGCGAAATTCTGGAACAGTAACTCCCCTATTATCCAAATAAACCTTTTTATCAGACTTTACTGATAAATTGCAAAGGTACTCAGTAAATGCTTGAGTAAATCTGCTGTATTTTTTTTAAATTATTAGGTCAATTATGAATGTCAACTTCATAAGGTCAAATATAATTTGGTACCAGCTGAAATGTTTTACCAAAAGAATACAAATGTGAAATATGAAAGCCCCATGATTAACAAGTGATGACCCTAAAAGATGTCTCGCCTGTCCCTGCTGGACTCTAAATTAATGTGAAATCTAAGTGAACTAATCAGAAAAGTGAACATGCTCACTAGACTGTGAAATTGAGGTCAAGGACAAAAGTCACCTGCCAGACTGACATGTACTACCCAAGACCAACCTACATACCAAATATTATCAACCTACCACTTCTAGTTATTGAGAAATGGACATCAGCAAAAAACTTAACGCGGCCACTAGACAGTGAAATTGAGGTCAAGGACAAAAGTCACCTGCAAGACTGACATGTACTATCCAAGACCAACCTACATACCAAATATTATCAGCCTACCACTTCTAGTTATTGAGAAATGGACTTAAGCAGAAAAATTTAATGTGGCCACTAGACCGTGAAATTGAGGTCAAGGTCACATGACAAATGTCAGACTGGCATATACCCAAATAAATCTTAATATAGGACAAATATTGTGAGTCTAGAGGCTACAGTTGCTGAGAAATAGACTTGAATGTAAAAATTTAACAAAGTCACTGAACCATGAAATTGAGGTCAAAGAAACATGACAGGTGTCAGACTGGCGTGTACCCATATAGATCTCCCTACAAACAAAATATGACGGGTCTAGGTGTAACAGTTACTGAGAAAAGGACTTGAATGTGAAACTATGTCGCAGATTTTCTAAGTTTACTGAACCATGCAATTGAAGTCAAGGCAACACTACAGGTGTCAGACTGCCGTGTACCCATATAGATCTCACTATAGACCAAATATGACAAGTCTAGGTATTATAGTTCCTGAGAAAAGGACTTGAATGTGAAACTATGTCGCAATGTTTATGTGCTTATTGAACCATGAAAACAAGGTCAAGGTCATCCAAAATATATGCTGCTGGAAAGGTCATCACTTGGTGGTGCTGTGGACCAAAGATGATGTTTGTACCGGTATGTATTACCCTTGAAAAGTTATGAAGGTTTTAGAAAAAAGTTTACGTCGCCGGATTGCTATACCTATGTCTCGCTTTCAGCGACTTTCGTCGCAGGCGAGACAAAAATCAAAAGATCTACCAAATATTTCAGTTTCTCACAAACAGAAAACAGACATGCCAACAAGATTGCTACGCGTAGCTATGTCCCCCGCCGCTGCAGTAAAGTCGATAAAGTGACATTTCTCATGTAAAATTCTGCTACTCAAAATGTCGGCAGGATATGATCAACTGCATTAGGTGGCAAACAGCAAAGCAAAATTTCAGCAAAATCCCTTAATTGGATTATGACGAGATGTGTCCACAAAGTCTTCCTATGTTGTAGTATGCAATAAGTCGATAAAGACCCATAACTCCCATAAAATTTGTCAAATCAAAATAGCTATGCGATATGTTCTATTATATATGGCAACGAACAATCCTGTAAAATTAGAATGAATTCGGACTAGCAGTTTCTGTGGAGTTGCATCCACAAGATTTGCCATTGTACAGTACAAACAGAGGCATTCAGTTAAAAATCACTCTGGTCCGACAATTTTCACCCATGTCACCCCGGAATTCACAGGTTTTGTCGGTGTTTGTCCGGCAAAATTGTCGGAAAAATTTCACCCAAAAAATCGTCGGTAATTTTCTTTGATGTTGGGTCACTGTTGGGCAACTGATAAATGCCGGTGAAAGTCGGACTTCCACCAGAATTGTCGGAGTTTTAGTGCCCTAATCGTCTCTTCAAAAGTTTTAGGCTAAAATAAACTCAATGACAACCGGGTCTTTCAAAATCGTATTTCCGAACGTAGATCTATTAATCAATGCCACGAATAAAAAAAAAACCAATTGGATGGCTTCGCCGAAACATATACCTATGTAAAAATATCTCCTCAATTTTCATTTGACAGAGAAAAGTGGGTTAAAACATGTCTAATTTCAAAACGTAAGCCTCCGAAGATTCTCATACTGACATGCTAGAATGTTCGGGTTGCACGAAATTGAAGCATGGAATTTCTATTTTTATGACCAATCAAAATACAGTTTAGCGTATTCCCCTTAAAATAGGCTCGCACGTATTGTTTGTGACAAAAATAGGAGCCGAAGACGTGGTCTCTTCCAAAATTCGCCGAGGCATTTCAGAATTAAATTATTATCGCAGCAAAAAGGAACTCTTATATTATTGGAAACTTCTTTCGGATAAAAACTTTTATGAAGATGTCAGCATAAAAAATGAGAAAAGTTCACCGTCTGTTGAGCGTGACATCGTGTAAAAAATAACAAATGCTTTTATGGAATGTTAAGTAATTCTTGGAACTGAATATTCACTGAAATATTCCCTGCAAGGATATGTGAATATCGATTTTCTCTGAAGCTATTTTTCGTGTGATTTTTTTAATTCAAAGTTATTAATAGCATGCTATTTATAGGTCGTCACTCACTAAGATTAACCTTGACCTAACAAAATCAAATTACGCTATTCGTGCAAATTATTTAATAAGTAACAAATTATTTTATATAATATGATCTTTTAACAACTTTGAGTTCTGATAGTCACATATAATTCACGATGTTCATACCAATTATAAGTTATTTTCTGCCATACGCATAATATTTTTTTAAAAATATCCTCTCGATATTCCGACTATTTGAAATATGAAAAGCAAGCTTTTCCAAAATAATTAACTGCACTTAGAGATAATTACTTTGTATACACAAGTAGATAAATGTTGACAAGTACAATTAACAACAGCAGGTGAGTTAATCCTCTGTTTATCAGTTTCTCGGACATCCGTGAATGTCGGTGAATGTCGGGTTTGTGGTCGGACATTCACCCCGTTTCACAAACAATTCACCGACGTCGGATTTGAGTGATTTTCAACTGAATGCCTCTGTTTGTACTGTATAACAATGTGGAAATAATCAAAGTCCCATAACTCCCATAAAATTTGTCGAAACAAAATGGCCATGCGATATGGTCTAGAATTAATGATGACTAATTATCCTGTAAAATTTGAATGAATTCTGACCAGCGTTTTCTGAGGAGTTGCGTCCACAAGATTTGCCATTGTATAACAATGAGGAAATAATCAAAGTCCCATAAATCTTACAAAATTTGAAGAATCAAAATGGCGATGCGATATGATCTAGTACTAATGGTGGCTAACAATCCTGTAAAATTTGAATGAATTCTGACCAGCAGTTTCATGGGAGTTGCGTCCACAAGATTTGCCATTGTATAACAATGTGGAAATAATCAAAGTCCCATAACTCCAACAAAATTTGACGAATCAAAATGGTGATGCGATATGATCTAGCACTAATGGTGACTAACAATCCTGTAAAATTTGAATGAATTCTGACCAGCGGTTTCTGAGGAGTTGCGCCCACAAAAAAGGTGACACACAGATGCACGGACGCACGGACACAGACAATTACCATGTCCCTCTGTCGCGTTGTGGCGGGGGACAACAAAAAGATACACATGAATTACTAAAAATTTTCAATTCTTTTAGGAAGAAATATTTTGATACAACTCCCTCTCAGCATGTGCTTTGTGAAATTCATAAAAACAAGATGTGTTTGTGAAACACTACATATGCCTCCAGCACCACTAATATTAGTTTAATATATTTGAAACATAGGTAATCAAAGATTACAAAGTTCTCCTGGTTATGGCACATTGTCAGAGTAACCTAATTTTGCCTGGATGCTGACCTACCATCAGAGATGCATGCATATGCAAGTTCTTATGTTCCTAACATGCATATTGACCAAGATCTTAACTCTTCAGTAAGTTGAATGTAAGTCAATCAAGCAGATATAGGTCAAAGTGACCTAATGTTGCCTGGATGCTAACCTACCATCAGAGATGTATGCATATCCAAGGTTACATGATCCTACCATGTATAGTGACTGAGATTTGAACTCGGACATAAACTTGAACGTAAGTCGTTCAAGCAGATAATATAGGTCAAAGTGACCTAATTTTGCCTGAATGCTGACCTACCATCAGAGATGCATGCATATGCAAGGTTACATGATCCTAACATGTATAGTGACTGAGATCTGAACTCGGACATAAACTTGAATGTTAAGTCGTTCAAGCGGAAAAAAGTCCTAATTTTTAGGGAGGCTTGAGTCAACCAAAGATACACCTGCATGTAAAGCGTGATGACTATACCACGCATACATGTAGTTGCTGAGATATACACCAAAATGTGGACGTGGACGCCTGGGGTACTCCAATAGTCCCCTTCAAATTCGTTGAGGCAAAGTAACCAGAGGCTCCCTGGAGCCTAAATTGCTCACCTGGCTTTCAGTTGCCACAATCAAGCTAACATTGTAAGTTATACAGTTGAACCTCAGTCTCTCAGTCTGATCATGTTTTACTATACTTCTTTGTTGGGCTTTTTTGATAAAAATTGTCTTGCTAAGGACCGCTTTCAACACCAGTTTTGAAGTCGAGACATCATTTGGTAAATGGCAGTAAACAACAATTTTTAATACCAATTCTTTAAGTTATGACATCAATATCTATTTGGAAACCAAATTTCATTGAAATCGGACAATGTTGAATTTTCACGCCTTTTTGGCGGCAATTTTGAAAATGGCAGTCAACAAACAATCTTCAACACCAGTTTTGCAGTCGCGACATCAATACCTTTTTGGAAACCAAATTTAATTGAAATCAGACAATGTTGAATTTTCCCGCCTTTTTGACGGCCATTTTGAAAATGGGGGCCATTTTGAAAATGGCTGTCAACGAACCAATTTCAACACAGGTTTTGAGGTCACAACATCAATATCTATTTGGAAACCAAATTTATTGAAATCGGATAATGTTGAATTTTCCCGCTTTTTTTTGGTGGCCATTTTGAAAATGGTGGTCAACCAATAATTTTCAACCACAGTTTTGAAGTCGCCACAGCATTGCAAATATTTAATCAATTTACACTTAACCTTCATCTTCTATAGTTTTGGAAATTAAATACGAAAAATATGAAAATTTTGAAAATTATGTGAACTCCTACAAGGGTTTTAGGATTATCTTCAAAACTTCAGGGTGAGTAGATCTTGACATTCTGAACATTTTTGCAATTTAAAGTTGACTTCTATCTCTTATAGTTTTTCTGATAAAAAATTAACAAAATTCAAATTTTGAAAATTTTACAGAAAAAGGGCAATAACTCCAAGACAGGTTTTCGGATTTTCTTCAAAATTGCAGGGCAAGTAGATCTTGCCATGCTGATCATTTTTACTCTCATGTCAGATTTTTGATGGAATAAAAAAGATAACAGGAAACACCTACAATGGCCGAAAAACATAGCCACATGCCAGAAAGTAAATAGGAACTGCACAAGAACCATTTTCGAGTAACCATTTTCGAGTTATTTGCAAAAAACAGCAATTTACCCCCTATGTTCTATTTTTATTAACAGCAGCCATCTTGTAAGGGCTATTCCATTTAAAATTCCCAACTGGGGGTGGAACACCATTTATTTTTTTTTCTGTTGGTGGTGGGTAAATTTCTATTGTATCCTTATAGTGTAATTATATATATTTAATTTTTTTCTCTTGGTGGTGGGTATAAAAATAAGTGGCATTCCACACCCTGGTGGGAATTTTTACTGGAATAGCCCTATGGTCTTCGGGTTAATCGAACACAATTTTGAAACTGCATATCCTGGTGATGATTCAGGCCAAGTTAATTTATAATTGGCCAAGTGGTTTCAGAGGACAAGATTTTTGAAATTGTTGACAGATGGACGGACGGACAGACGACGGACGGACAACGGACACAAAGTGATGGCAAAAGCTCACATGGCCTTTTAGGCCGGGTGAGCTAAAAATGGTCTTAATATTTTGGTTAGATATCTTTCTATACATACAAAACATATGAAAGGAATAAATTTTGACCTCTGTTACCCTGATCTTTGACCTGACCTAATTTTTTGGGGCATATTTATGTTCCTCTTGACTAGATGTATATACTTGTCAAGTATGGTAAGTCTATCTTTAATAGTCAAAATTTATAGCCAAGGTTAAAGTTTGGATGCACAGACAGACAGGACAAAAACAATATGCCCATGATCCTTGATCTGGGGCCATAAAAGATAAACATGTGATAAAAGAACATGTTACCTTGCCATCAGTATATTTCCATACCACTGCTGTAGTGTCCACAGATCCAGAAACCAAACCAACATCAGTATTGTCTAAAACATATAAAATTATTAATAAATGCAAAAGATACCTATGAATTTACAACAGTTTTAGATACAAGTTAATAATTAGATGGGAAAATATGGCTAAACTAGCGCAAGCAGCTTCAACAACTGGTGATTGAGGAATTTCACTCTACTTGACATAACATTTTCATACCATATTTTACAATGTAAAGGTAGCCATACAATAGCACATTCCTTTTGGGTTATGCACTATACTTCGACAAGATTTTATGAAGCAAACAACTAGAGGCTCAGACATTAAGCCCATATGGCTCACATCAAAAGATGCTTCTCAGCAATGAATTTGCAGATGACCAAAAATGTTTCTCCCTGTGGTCTAATATAGATGCTACATTCTCAACTATCAGCCATGTCTTTGTAAGATCCAATTAAAACTAGAAAAACTGTGAGCAAAGCTCACCAATAAAGTTCCCTCTTTCCCGTTTGACTACAGATGTAAAAATTTCAACCAAAAAACAAGACCAATTACATGTCTGGACCTGCATCAACGTCACTCATGTTCATTATTGAAAAAGTTTTTTTTTCCAAACTAACAGATATGACAGAATGTCATGTAAAAGTTTGCTAATAACAAGTATTCATTTACCTTATTACCAAAACATTCTTCAAATGCAAGTTATAATTGAGATACTATTAAGTTAGCCCCTTTTCCTGTAATAGACCAAAAAACAAAACTAAATGTACGAAGTTGAACAAAACATTAAGTGAAAATAGTTCTTATCACTTCAGCAAATGAAAACTATACATGAGTTTCAAAGTATCTTTATGAGAAAATATGTGAAACCAATGCAAAAAATCAAGAATAGTTGCTCATGATCAGTGTGTTCAAAACTGTGTAACATCACTGGACACATTAACTTGAGTTCCATGATACATGTATAATATGATGAAATAAACGATCAAGTTCAATAATGGATAAATTTTACATTTTTAAATCAAAATTGAACTAAATGGGAGGTTCAAATCATCAATGTATTCAAACAACAGTGCAAACTTTCAGAGGTATTTAGTCAGAGATGTGAATGTTTCCGATTACACAAACCAGGTACTATAATCATGATAATGTTAAAATATGATAAGTTCAACATAACATAAATTCCACATTATTTATTCAAATCTGTCCAAAAGGCATGAAAATGGGCATGATGGGAGGAGCAAACCTCCTTAATGTGCCCATAACAACTGTGCAGTTTAAAAAGCATCCAATATCACATGTCAGAGTTTCAGATTACACAAACTCAGTAATCTGGTATGTAATGTTAAAATTTGATGAAAAAATGACCAAGTTCAACAATGAATAAATTCCACATCTTTTATTCAAAATGCCCAAAAGGGAAGGTACACATCTTCAATGTGTCCAACACAACTGTTCACAGTTTCAAAAGCATCAGGTACATGTATAAGGTGGGGTTTAATAAGTAGTCCAATTTGATGGCCATGATTTTTGCCAGGTCTTTGTAAAGGTCTACCCATATTTATTTTCGTTGAATTGGCTTACATGATTTTGAGGATGAAAATGTGATTTTCCCATAGGCTTCTATATTTTAAACTATGTGCAGTACTTACATGACCGACAGCCATGTTTATTGTCTGGTCTGAATGAAATGAGAAATCTTTGTAAAGGACATCCCATACGTTATTTCTGTTTAGTTTGGTCGAATTTGTTTCATTGGTTTCAGATGAAAAGATGTTAATATGATTTCAAAAATAGGATCCAATGTTAAACTATGTTCCGTACTTGTGGCCATTTCTTTTACCAGTTTGGAAAATATAATAATTAATTAAATGAGTAGTCTTGTAAAGGTCCTTTCTTACATCATTTCTGTATAGTTAGGTTAAATTTGTTTCATAGAAGAAAATTGAAGTATGATTTTCCCATGGGGTCAAATGTTAAAGTACAGTACTAGTCTAATCCGACACAATATAAAGGGACCACAAAAAAAGCGTTGGATTACACAGGACGTCGGAATACTCAGGTAAGGAAACTTTAATAAAGCAGTCTTTGGGACTGCAAAATTATGTCAGATTTGACAGGATTTCAGAATACTTCTAGGTTTCAGAAAAGACAGGTTCCACTGTATGTTCAGCGCTGGCAGTCATGCTTTCTTTAGATCAACCGAAAAAATTGAAAGGACCTTTCATACATCATTTCAATACAGTTTAGTTGGATTTGCATCAATAGTTTTAGAGCAGATGATGAAAATGATGATTTGCCATAGGGTCCAATGTTAATTCTGTGCTCCGCCATGGCTGCCATGTTTTTTATCTGATTGGATCAAATAAGCAATCTTTGTAAAGGACCTTCCTGACATCATTCCTTTTTGGTTGAATTTGATTTAGTGGTTTTAGAGGCATTGATGAAAAGGTGAAAAGCTAACAGAGGGGCAGACAGAAGCCAAGTAATAGCAATATCTCAAACTGACCCTTTAAATTCAAGTTAGTCTGTTAATACAATTGTGACAATCTAAGACTACCTGAAATCAGAAACTTCTTTATCCAAGCCACACAGTTCACTCTATCTCTATGCTGTACATATGTCTGTAGTATTTTTGCTGATTTATTTTCACTCTGAAAACATAAACATGTAAAAAATAAAGGGCAAGAAAATAATAAAAAAAAAACATGCCTAAATTTAATAAAATTAGCTACTATTGTTTGCTATCCTAACAATTTGGCCCAACCTGAAAAATTACTGTGGATGTACTTTTATTCGTGGACATCAATTTTCGTGGTTTTCATAGATATCACTATTCCATGAGTACATAAATTTGTGGTTTTGAATTCTATACATTAAAACTTAAGGGAAAAATGCATTTTGTTGGGAACTTAATTTCATGGTTTTATAGAACCACGAAATCCATGAAAATTGGAACTCCACGAACAATAGTACTTTCACAGTACATAATTATAAATAAAAAAAATAAACTAGAGGCTCAGAGACTGAGCCTGTATTGCTCAATGACAAAATGCTTCTATGCCATGCAAGACCAAAAAAGATGTATTTTACCAATTACATAAATGTAGGTCTAGTGTTAAAGCTACATGTATGTTCTCCATTGGCACAAGTGTTTTTTGTCTGATCCTATTGAAATGAGTAATCTTTGCAAAGGACCTTCAATATATCATTCCAATACAGTTTACATTGTAGTTAAATTTGCTTGAATAGTTCAAGCGAAGATAATGAAAAGTATGGTTTTTACATACCGGGCTACGATGTTCGACTATGTTCTGCATTGGAGGCAATGCATTTTTGTCAGATCGAAATGAAATAAATAATTTTTGTAAGGGACCTTCAGTACATCATTCCTGTTAAGATTGGTTGAATTTGCTTCAGCAGTTTCAGAGGAGAAGATTATAAATTACTTTTCCCATAGGGGCCAATGTTAAACGAAAGTTCCGCGCTGGTAGCCATGTTTTTTGTCGGATTGAAATAAAATTTGCATTCTTTGTAAAGGACCTTAGTATATCATCTCAGTAAATTTTGGTTGAGTTTGCTTCAGTCCTTTCAGAGGAGAACATGAAAATGTGATTTTCCAATAGGGTCCAATGTTAAACCGAGCTCAGGCTGCCGTGTTTTTTATCAGATCTGAATGAAATGAGCATTCTTTGTTAAGGACCTATAGTACATTATTCCTGGAAAGTTTGGTTGAATTTGCTTCAGTGATTTCAGAGAAGATGAAGATGTGATTTTTCACATAGGGGCCAATGTTAAACCTAAGTTTCATGCTGGCAGCCATGTTTTTTGTTGTATCAGAACTAAATGAGCAATCTTTGTAAAGGACCTTAGTACATCATTCCTGTAAAGTTTGGTTGAATTTGCTTCAGTGGTTTCAGAAGAGAAGATGAAAATGTGATTCTCCAATATGGTCCAATATGTTAAATTATGTTCCCTGCTGCATGTGCTGGCGGCCATGTTTTCTATTGGATTGGAGCGAAATGAGTAATCTTTGTTCAGGACATTCATGATCCTTTTAAGTTTGGTTGAATTTGCTTCAGTGGTTTTAGAAGAGAAGATGACAGTGATTTTCCCATAGGGTCCAATGTTAAACTATGTTCCGTGCTGGAGGCCATGTTTAGAAGAGAAGATGACAGTGATTTTCCCATAGGGTCCAATGTTAAACTATGTTCCGTGCTGGAGGCCATGGTTTTTGTCGGATCGGAAGGAAATGAGCAATCTTTGTTAAGGACCTTTAGTAAATAATTCCTGTAAAGTTTAGTTGAATTTTCTTCAGCTGTTTCAGAGGAGAGGAAGAAAATGTGATTTTTCCAATAGGGTCCAATGTTCTGCACTGGCAGCCACGTTTTTTATCGGATCAGAAAGAAATGAGCATTCTTCCTAAAAGACCTTCCATTCATCATTCCTGTAAAGTTTGGTTGAATTTGCTTCAGCAGTTTCAGAGCAGAAGATGAAAATGTGATTTTTTTCCATAGGGTCCAATGTTAAACCTAAGTTCCGTGCTTGCAGCCATGTTTTTTGTCGGATCAGAACAAAACGAGCAATCATAGTAAAGGGCCTTTAGTACATCATTCCTGTAAAGTTTTGTTGAATTTGCTTCAGTGGTTTCAGAGCAGAATATGAAAATGTGATTTTTCCCATAGGTCCGTTCCATGCTGGCGGCCATGTTTTTTGTTGGATCGGAACGAAATGAGCAATCTTTGTAAAGGACCTTCCATACATCATTCCTGTACAGTTTGGTTGAATTTGCTTCAGTAGTTTCAGAGGAGATGATGAAAATGTGAAAAAGTTAACGGATGACGGACCGACAGACGGACTACAGATGCCAAGTGATGGCAATAGCTCACACTGGGTCAGGTGAGCTAAAAATGGCAGTCATACTAAAAAGCGCCCGAGAGCGCCCCAGAAGGTAAAAAGCACCCTGGAGATGTAAAAAGCGCCCGGGGTATATAAATCTGTCAAAAATGTTGGAAGTTTCCCAAAATTTTTTCTGTTTTAATGTTTTATTTTCATTTCTCGTACATACAATTGTAATTTTAGAAAGTCATGTGAGTCTTCCTGACTTGCATAATTACTGCAAATTATTTGCGTGTTAATCTGTTGTAGCACAAGTCACGATTTTACATGTAAATTTGCTTGATTTGGGAATAAAAAAATATACCATCACTTTAAGGATTACCAAAGTTGGAAAATTTGAGAAAGTTTTTTCAATGCCGGGTACCTCGTTATTTATTTTCATTTTCGAGGATGTCTTCGTCAAGGTCTGCGTCCTCCGGTCATTAAGAATAGTACAAAAGAATATGGACGCACGTTTTGTGCTCTTTGATATAAAACCGGATCTTTTAATCAGTCTTTTATATTTTTATAATTGTTGATTCGTTCAAGTACAAAATCAAATATGAATGCATGTAACTGTGTTCCACAGGAGTCGAAGCATTCATAATGTCTATCTAGATGGTAAAACATCAGTACAAGTTGAGTGAATGAACATACCGTTAGTATTTTTTTCCTCATGCCTAGCTAATGTTCTTAAAATGTTTAATGTCAGGCACTGCACTGTGTTCAATAACATCAGATAGTTGCCAGATTGTTTTGTAGCCCCTCATAGTTGAACCCTTTTTCGAGTTGAAACCATTCACCTGGCAAAAATTTAGAGAACCTAATCCACAATTTGGCAGGAATTTATAGCAAAGTATACAAATGTTACGTTTCACAATATATCTACGTAACATATTTTGTCATTTCGACCGGTATTATCCTTTATATGAATATGAAAAATCCCCCGGGTGCTTTTTATTTTCCATGGCCGCTTTTTATTTAACCCGGGCGCTTTTTACCTCCCCGGCCGCTCCTGGGCGATTTTTTGTATGACCCAAAAATGGGGTATAGGTCGGTCCTTGATTTTAAGGGTTTCAGCTGTTTATCATATAATTAAGTATCAAAACTATAAAATGGCATATTCCGTAATAAATATTCATATCAACTGAAATCCGAAGTTGTACTTTCTTTCTTAAAAAGAGATAATTATTGTCAACTTTTTCCCCTATAATTAATTTACTAGTAGAATTCTTTTGTATTCCAATCTGGTGTTCTGGCCAACCAATCTCTGTCATAAAAGAAATCTACCCTTTTGTCATCTTGAGTGATGACAAAAAATATACAATAGAAGTGAGCACTACTCAGTTACGGTGAGTTACCGTTCGTTCATGGGTTATTGTGGGACATTAGTTTTCGTGGATTACATTGTTTTTCAATTTCAATGGACGCTTGATGCCAAGAAAACCGATGATCAGAGTATATGGTTAGCTGACACTTGATTGGCCTATAGGCATTCACTATAGTCAACTGATTGGGATCACTTGAACTTGGCCACCACAATACTGGAATACTAGTATTGTCCACAATACTGGAATAAAAAT
This sequence comes from Modiolus philippinarum, assembly GCA_002080025.1. Lineage (NCBI taxonomy): Eukaryota > Metazoa > Mollusca > Bivalvia > Mytilida > Modiolidae > Modiolus > Modiolus philippinarum. Next base: position 21,220 of record MJUU01052050.1, on the reverse strand, counting down.
TTTACTCCAGTATTGTATTCCAGTATTGTACCAGTATTGTGGTCACCAAGTTCATAGTTTATACAAGTTTATAGGGTATGGTACTTTTTAGGATAAAAAGAATATTAAGGATAAAAAAGGGGAACTATTTTGTTATTCTAATTAGAGTTACTAGGTAATCAAAGGTGATAATCGGTAGTGTCATTAGAATGAGCAGGTAATTAGTATGTGATCAAAGGTAATTGATTAAATGCTTTACACATAAGTTGATTAACGACCCAATTAGTATGACAAGCCATATTGCACAATTGTATATTGAGTAACCAAGCTGATATGAATATGACATTGAGTTAAAGAAAACTACAAATATAATCAATAGCTAATAGCTATAGACTTGAGGATTTCAGAGATGGGTATAGTGCATGTCAGTGGCAGAGAAGGAGAGAACGGTGACGCAACAAGCTGGGCTAACTTTTCTGACTGCAGCAGTGTTTGATACCCGACAACAACCATGACAACAGTGACAACAGTGACAAATTATTTAATGCTATATCTTGTGTTTATTAAGTATGAAGTGTTTATTGTTATAAGATAAAATAAATCATCGAAACACGTTATATCTTATTCATTTCACAATCTTCTGACAATATTGAAACATGACATAATATCACCTATAAAATATTACCTAAGGACATAAAACGTTATAAAAACATCATTAGTTCATTCAATGCTAAGAAAAAAGATGGCTTTCCTTGGATCACCAGAGATATTAAAGGGAAAATTCACTAAATTTTGAATAAGACCTTAATTTACTCTAAGTAACATTGTGAACATGTTGACCAAGTTTTAAGTAAAAATTCGCATGGGTTTAGGAGAAAAACGATATTTATTATTCATTTCTACTAGAAATTTTAGCTGAGTGACGTCACCTGGCTAGATCTCGGTCATTTTAAAAAACAATCATACCACTGTTTTTATCGTTATTTAAAGCATTCGAGTGAGATCATTAAATAACTAATTACTGCAGAAAAACAAGGACAAGCGTGTTACCCTTTGTTTCTTTAAGGCGAAGTGTACGTAATTCAACGCCTCTAGTGGATTGCGGGAGTAATGACGTGCCTTGTTAGTAACGTCATGATTGAAAAATGGACGGCGTCGAAATGTTATCGAGATAAATGTTATCGTGATGGGTCTGTTGACTTGAAATTTTCAATAGAAATGTATAAATGGTCAGTCCAGATATTTTAGAAATTGTCCAGACAGTANGTGAAATAAAATTGGCTGTTGATGATGCAAAAAGATTCCAGAAAAGTAGATCAAAATAACTAAAAAAAACATTTTCTATTATTATCCTCAAAACAATGTAGGAAGAAATAAATTTGTGCACACACACACGCGCGTGCTCCTGTGTTCCAGTGTAGAACAATGAATACCTTTGTAGTGATGTAATCATCAGAGGTTAATTAACAACCAAATAGACATGATCATGTCCCTTGTCAAATTTTACCTGTGTCATGCCCTAAAGGTAAATGTGGCGTGTGCTGCACTAATTACAGGTAGAAAAGGCACACGCCTATCTTTTTTTTAAAATTGCTTATACATGTTATAACACGATACAAAAAATCTAGTTTAAATTACTTCACTGATATTAAATAAATGACGGATACTGGATAAAATTTAAAAGACAGATGCAGTTCAATCAGGATTATACGTTTCTGAAAGGGCCACATA